>MU842843.1:0-237419 GCA_030867305.1 Colletotrichum zoysiae
AGGAGGAGGAGGAGGAGGAGGAGGAGGGGTTCGAGCGCCAGCGAGGAAGAGTCACATTTCGCTCTCCTTCGGGCCCGCCCGGCAGTGACGTGTAGCCCGATACTACTCGGGACTATAGTACCAAGAGTGGGAGAGAACAGCAACTCTCGGATGTAGAGGTCGTATAGGGCGCTTCGATCCGGGCAGGTCGGTTCGTCGGGGGGTTGTGGACCGTCGTCGTTTTGGAACTTGGTGACCTCGTGCCTGCGGGATAAAATCGAACAAAAGAACGTCAGCCCCGGGAGTCCATCTACAAACCGACAAGAACTCGGCCGAATAAAACAGCGTTCGGCTCCTGGACGTCTCAAGATCTCAAATAAGGGGGAGGGAGGGGGTTTCCTGTAGATTTGTTCCGTTTTCCAAAAGGGGGAAAAAATGGCAGAGGGAGGGAAGCAAGAGACAAAGGAAAAATATACCGTGACTGGTAAGGAAAACACGTCCGTCTTCCTTCTTCTCTCTTGCGTAGATCAAAACCCAGAGGCCAGAGTCTCAAGGTATAGATGGCACCAGAGAGACAGGACGAGGTAAACAGGTCCCGGTTTTGTTTTTTTTGCGTGTTTTTGGTTTACAAGTCCGTCAAGGGGACGCTATTTGGATATCCGTGAATCGAATAGACTTTTGCAAAACCGCGTGCCTTCCCTGGACCCAGGAAGAGTATCCAATGCGTTTCCGTCGCCTCCTTTTCTTCCGTCGGATCCGGGGACCCGGAGCTCAGAGAGAGAGAGACGCGCAACGGCATCGGAGACGACGGGAGAATGAACCGGACACGCAACAAAAACCAGGATGTATTCACAAGTCTGTCGTCGAAGAACGCTGTCCTTTTGCGATACTCCCTCGAAGAGACGATCGCCATACTTCTCGGCAAGTTCCGTGAACCCCCCCTTTCGAAACGTTTTTCGAAGGGGGGGGAAGAGAAAGAAGGCCGCCCCCGACAGACGGGTGGCCTTGCCGTATCAACAACAAATCTTTTTTTTTCTCAAGACCTCATTTGTTTCGTCGTCTGGTTTTGGACTGCATAATACTCGTTCGTCACTGCTTGTACTCGCGGTTGAGGGGGTGGAGGGGAGGAAAAATTGTCGTCATCGTCTTTCGTATTTCGTTTCGTGAGCCTCGCGCGCGTGTGTGCCGGTTTGGGTATCTGCCAGTTGCAGGTTTACGCAACTCTGTCGAGACGCGGACTGGTAAAAACCAGACCCCCGTTAACTTTGTGACCTCCTCTCCAAACTTTTGTATAGACCCCCCCTCTTGTGTTGTCCCGTATTGCCATGTATGTATCGTCTCGTCTCGGGTCGCCTCGTTGTGGTTCTAGACTTTCTCCCCGTCCAAGCGTCGTTCTTCTCGTCCGTGGTCTTGGGGCCTTTTTTTGTCTTTCTGTCTGAAGTCGTCCTCGTCCGAAGTCTCCCGTCTGGAGTTGTCGTTCTCTGTCCTTCTTTACAAGTGTGATCGACGTAACAGAAACGAGTTCCAAAGTTGTACTGTCGAAGCTCTCGCTGCGGTCCAGAGTCGATTCTCTTTCATCAAGGGCGAATGACGATCTGCTGATTGGATATTTCCCGTCGAAACTCGTATTATGGCAGACGTGTCCGGGCTCGCTCTGAACGGTCTCAAAGTCACGGCAGAAGGAGGAGAAGGGCATCTCTGGATCATATGTATAATAGCTTGAACTCGCTCGATTCTAGACTCTCGCCACTAACAACGGCCGCCATAAAGACAAAGTCTATGGTTCTTCGACTGCATTGCCGTCAACCACGGTTCAGCATGTCGACATGTCTGGCGCCTCTCACACTCCTCCAGCCACTCGGGGTTTAGCATGAACGAGTTAACCAGCTTTAGGCCTCCCTCGACCCACGGTAGCGATCTACACCCAACCAAAGAAACCCAATACCGCCCCCAAAAAGCTTTTTGTGATTCTTGACAGAACCAAGAGCCAGCAAAGGTGCTTCTACGGCTCTCTGTTTGAGGCGGTCCTCATGGTGTCCCGTTCATCACCTCACGCTTACCACCTTTACGATAGACCGTGTCCTAAACATGGTACGGAGTTGCCTGGGTCTTCTCGAAGCACACGGGATGCGTGGCGGCTCCAGCCTCGGCTTCTCGCGTTCGTGGCGGAACGATAACGGCCTGTGCACCGCCACTGCCCTCCTCCAGACCCATATCCGTCCGTGTTCTGAAGGGGGAGAGGATCCATCACATTCGATCATCTACTCGTGTCTGTCTGTATGACGAAGTTGTTCTCGTCTGATGAGTTGACCGCTGCTCCTCCCCCTTCTGTCCCATCTTCATCGTACCGGCAACGTCACAGTTAAAGAGGGTATTCTGATATCAGCCCATTTCCTTGCGGGGAGGGGGGGGGGGGGGGGTGTAAGTTTACCTAGGCTGCCGGCTTTTGCCCCCTTCCTTACATGGTCTCCCCTGGAAGAGCAAATGATCTAGACGGTTTACGAAACTCCCTGCATATCCGAGAGACGAACGACCAACGGCCGAGTGGGAACGGATTTGAATAGACACACACATTGGAGCATTCCTATCCAAAGTAAGCGGCCGACCACCCTTGACGAGATGACAGCACGCATGGCATAACTTTATGCAAAGTGAGCAGACTGCGCCCCCGTGATGAAGCAGCGCCCGGTGTAAGCTCCTTCGGCACATGAACAGGCAAGCCAGCGAGCGGACAAAAACGCGCCGCTGGTATAGCTCTGTCGGGACCATGGCCCTTCTTGCCGGCCTCTGGAGGAGTCGACCATTTTTTTTTCTTTCTCCTGCTATTATTGCTAGTGCCCCTCGACCTCGAATAGTAGACAGCACATATATACTCGCTCCCAAGGGAGATCTTCCCGCGGACCAACGCTATGACTCGAGGGGAGACAACGGATTGATCGCCATGGTGAATCCTACTTCCCCGCATGGTGTATTGACTTGGCCTTGCACTCGTCAGTTAGGACGATGCTGGGTAAGCTCTGTGAAAATTTCATAAGGCGGGAGGACCACAACGACCCAAGCCCCGATACCTTGCTTTGGCCAAAGTCGCGTATGATTCCCCACAGGGGGCCGAGAAAATGACACCGCTCGCTTCCTGACTATGCGGGCAATGACATGGGAGCGCTGAGATTGTTGGCACATTAATGATGTGTTGGGCCACTGAGTCTCGGCACCATGTAACCGCGGTTGGACGAATCGCCGCAAGAATGCAACATCCCCTTCCAGTGTAGGATGGATGGTCGAATCAACTCGGCTGGCAGTCCAAAAATGTGATACGTCTCGTCCCACCAGCAGCCTGCAATGCCGCGCCAGTACACACTATCTGGCAAAAGGCCAAAAACTCAGATTTGTGGTGGAGTGAGACTCGCGAGCAGCCCAATGAGAATTGAAACGAAACAAATAATTCTCCGAGTCCCATCAGTGGGATTCGCAAAGACAGATGGACGCGGGTAGGAACAGATCCGGCAGAGTCGGATTTGCAGTCTTGTGAAAGATTACTCAACAAGGCTGGAAAAGACACCACACATCGCTTGCAGGATCAATCAATCGATGGGGGCGGGCGAGGAGACCGCACTGGGGATCGTTGATGAAGGTGGGCGTGCCGGGCGGATGGCCTGTAGGCGAAGAAGCATCATGTCAGGGTGCATGGTTACGGGATCTGGGGGATGCACACCGCGTGGGATGGGGTTCCCTGCCATGCAATAGTTTCCAGGCATTCTGTCTTGGAAGCCGAGCGAGAAAAACCTGGGAAGGTCAAGGGTTGTTTGGCAATATTGGGTGCGCTGTTTACGCCTGTCCAGGATGGCCTGGGCAACTGCGGACATGACATTGGCAGGATTGTCTTGAACAGGGCATCCGCGCGCATCAGTCTGCTGGGGGGTGACTGGTGGAGATCCGCGTCCCGCCCGACGTGCAGATGTCAAAGCAAGGATAGTCCCCTGGGAACGGTTAAGTGAGTTCTTGTCGAAGTTTAGTCTACGGGCCCAAGATGCCCTGCCATGAGGAGAGAGAGAGGGAGGAGGGGGAAGCAAGCTCGGGAGCAGTGCCAAAAAAGCGTGGGCAATTTCGAGGCGGGTTGCAAAGCCGGTCGCGAGATTGATGCAGTTGACAGCTGTTGTGGGCATACATACGATCGAACATGATGCATGTGCAGTATGCACGCTTGACACCGGTCGACCGACTCCGGGGTTGCAGCAACGGCCGCACTAGCTGACTTGCAAGACGGCCGGCCATCCCCACGCCAGGTTGCACACAGTGGTATCGGTCAAGGACACCAAAGGCTCGCCCATCTCGTGGTGAAAGATAGCAAGCCCTTGATACCTAGTGAGACGACCAGAGCCATCCGCTACGTCGAGGGGGAGGGGGTCGCTGAGTGACGGAGACAGTCGGGGCCCTGTGTGAGTGTTGTGCACGGCATCCTCTGCTTCGCCGTATGCACTCCGCATTGAGTGCATGTTTGGCTCGACCATTCGTCTGAACGTCCTGGCGCGCTGTCGACATCTGTCCGAGCGATTTATTGAGCTTGGGGGGGAGAGGGGTTGGGCTTGAACACAATCCGCAATTGGATATCGATATGTATTGAGTGGTGGCCTCGTTGCTGCGTAGTTCTCGAGTCCTCAAAAACCGCTGGAAGTGAGTGCTATGAGCTCTGCCGGAGAAGATGCCTGTTTCCCCCCTCTCACAGGCAGTTAGTTTGTGGCTTTGCGTAGTGTAGCGAAATTGCCATCCGCATCGCGAGGAGCCGAGCTGGCAGCCGATCGACTCGGGAGACCAAAATAGCCAAAACAAGAGTGGCCATGATGGGCACTTGTGCATGAAACATGGGGCTCACATAAGCACAATACTGACAGGGGGGCCTCAGGAGTCTCGAACGGTGTGTGGTGACTTGGGTCCGGAGATTCGACCCATAGGTGACCGTGTCGGTAAGTGAGCAGCAGCATCTTTTGTTGTACGAATAGACGAGCACTTTGAGTAGGAGACTTGGAACCCTACCAGGCGTTGCGCGAGCCCATGGTCTCTCCTTTCCTTCTCTCTCTCGCGCGCACTCACACTCTCTGTTTGGTCTTTTCCGAGCTGGTGAGCTCCGGTAGATAATTTCGCACGACCCAGCCCTCATTTCCCCATCCCGACTGTCAGGCGACACGTAGCATCGAAGCCTACTGACGGTCGAAGGGGGTCATCATCTCTGTCAAGGGCGGCGAGCCTCTAGAAACGGTAGAACGTCCGGCAATGCCCCAGGCCATCCATCCGCCACGGTCGGAAGATTTGTCGGCAGCACTGGACCGACCACCATGTACGAATACCTAGGTATTCAGCGTTGGCTAGCCGTAATAAGCGACAGTCTGACGTGACATTGGGGGTCGCGCTGCTGCTCATCATGTTGACGTTGGATGACAGGCTCCAGGATCTCTCTCGCCAGCAGTCCCTGTGACAGGCGCTCGACGTCCCTGATTGACAGGGCGAGCTGGCCCTTCTTTAGCGGATGTCTACGTACGACTCGTGCGATGGGTCCCCCAGTGACCGGACGAATCGCCTGGGCAAAACCTTAGAAACGAGATTGAGTTTGCTAGGAAGCCTCGTCTTGCGCAACGAATCACGGTCTGAGGTCGCATACGATGTGCATACCATCCGCTGGATAGGCGCGCTGGCATTTGCCTTCTCGTTGCTGAGCATTAGCAGCAGTCGCTCAGCTACAGCCACAGACCGAACCAAGACAGGAAATCCCCAAGAGGCAAAGTCGTCTGAATAAAGTTGAGCCCATTGGTTGCTGCAGACGCACGCCCGGTCGGCGTATGTTGGACACAACCCGGCAGATCATACGACTTTTTCTTGCTTTTTGCTTCGTACAAAGGTGTGAGGATATTCCAATGCAACAGAGCGTCGAGGTGTGTATAAACCACCGGTACGGTGGTGCGTCTGGAGCAATTCAAGTCGCCGCGACAGCTCGGTGGTCGTCCCTGGCGCCAGGCGCTTGCTTTGAGTTTCTGCGAGGCAAGACATCTCAGATGCTGGCGCGAAGCACGGTCTAAGCCCTTCCCGAGCTTTCAACAACGGACGCCAAGTTGACGCCATGAGAAAGACGCAAGCGATTGTGGATGGTGACTGGCTGGCTGGCTTGAAATGAGACTGTGGGTCAAGAATGCGCGGACAACACACCGAAGCAAGTCTGTGAGCAGCGAGCGAGCGAGCGACCTTGGTACCTACCGGTAGGTAGGTAGGTAGGTAGGTACACACCTCACCTCGTAGGTCATCGGCGGCTCAAATGCCTGTCTGCATCCCTACCCTACCCTACCCTACCTACCTGCCGCCCGGGTAAAGGGTCTTTTGAAATACCCAGACCGGGGGTTGCGGTACATGAATGAGAGTGCCGGCCAATAGATGCAAAGTCCGGCCCAAACGCCACAGCTGTCAGTAACGCATGAAGAATGGTCCGTTACCTATTAACGAGACTGAAACAGGCAAACGCCACAATCCCGCTCGCCGTTGAAGTCACGGGTTGGCGTCACAACCAACAGTAAGTAAGTAGTGCGTCTTCTACTACTACTGCGTGCGTAATACATGGTACGTCGTCGAAGGGCGCATCATTGTTGGATGCCACGGCACTGTAGTTACCCGCAAGGCTTTGATAGCCAAGGGCCGTCCGTCTGCCTAGCTGCCTGACACAAACAAGACTCGACGAATCTTGAGACGGCGAATTCTAGAATCCGGTCGTAAACTGCGCATTGAGCCTGTCAACGGGGACATGAAGGTAAAGATCGGTGTGCCTGTGACGTATCCGCACGATTGATGCGTCATGAAAATTGAACCGAAGAGCCCAATCGGCTGGCTGGGTTTGGGATCGAGACAGCAGCCGAGGTGATTTCCATGTGACAGCCGCGGGTACAGGACGTCTTAGTGGATGGTGATGGGACTATGAGCGGCTGCACAGAAGACGACGGTTCGACAGCGGCCTTGCGGCGAGTGTGTTTCCTCCTCGTGGGGAGGCGCTGAAACGTGCATCTGAAAGGCTGGACTCGTAGAGACCTGGATCAAGTGCAGGCGAGACGTTGGCGCGGCCGCCTTGCTCAGATTTCAGGCTTGTTGGTGGAGAGAGGACAAGATTTAGGCTCAAGTGCACAACGCCAGCATGGTGTCATACCCACAGGGACGCTATGTGCCGCCGTCGCATCCGTCTCACGTCATGATGAAGAGACCCAGTGCCAGGCACACTGCAACAATGGACGGTCTTGGGCTGAAAGAAGCCTGATGGAAAAGTTCTGGCGGCTGAGGGTACAATGGAAGTAAGTGTGCGGCCGGGCAGCTTTCCCGGCGCCGCTACTGTCGCTGATTTATTGCAGGGAGTTTTCGTGGGCGAGACCCAGGGCACTGCAGGGGGGGGTTTCACATTATTCCAGAAGCTTGCCAATAAAGCCTTCGTCGTCAAGGTGTGTCGGCTCATAGGCAGGCCAGTGAAAATCTGGGGGATGATGCCATCCCGCCAGCTGTGGAGGAAGACATACAGGGGGGAGGGCTCTTGGGAAAAGAAACGGCGGTGCGTGGCTGTTCATCTTCTGGAAGGCTCAGTCAGAATTATTTCCAAGCGAAGGCGAAACGTTGGCCTACATTGCAATTGGTTTGGAGGCCGTGATGGCCTTGTTATGCAGTCTGAAGCATGGCAGTGGACGCAGTGCAGTGCAGCGCCTCACCCTCCCTCGGACTTTGGTGCGGCGTGACCCTAGTCTTTTTGGGGGGGAGAGAAGAGGGTGGGCGAATGGCAGGGTCCTTGGGTGGGTAGAAACATAGGACGGATCCCAGAGGCGGCACAGCCTTGCGGCTCCCGTTTGAAGGGGTGCATGTCGGATGCGAGGGGATGCTGGCTGGTTGAAAACCTTCTTTGGAGAGGAGTGAGTGAGGCCCTTTTCGCCTCATTCAGTTGATACTCCAAGGACTGCATCGCTGCGGCGCCGCCATCCACCACTTCATTTGTCGACCGGTATTGCTTGTGTGTATGTAACTTGCGTCAAGAGGCAGGGGGGGTCCCACAACGGCAGAAAAGACCGAAACGAGTAAGCCTGGGTAACGGTAGAGGCGAAGAAAATGGCGATGATGGAAGAGCCGGTGCCGCCCCCACGCAGAGGCACAAGACTGCGTAGGTAATGGAGCAAGTCCAGAGCGCGGTCCGGCATGAAGGCGGAGGCATCTCCCGAAGAGAGCAGGTCGGATATTGCCGAGATGCGCACCCAGCATCAGCATCTTTACGGATCGGCCACGGCTAGCAATCGATGTCGGGTTCCGGCGGTCTCATAGGGTGTTAGCCGGCCAGATATGATGGTGGAGGTATATCCTCGAGAGGGGGGGCGGAAGACTGACCTGTTCTAGCACGATCGAACAAGCGGGAACGCGCAGCAAGAGGAGGAGGAGGTCGACGACGAGGAGGCCCGGCAGCAGGTCAGAAACAGAGAATGGTGCCGTGTCGTGTCGGGAGGCCTGAGGTGGGGGCACGGGAATAGAATGCCATTGTACCTCTTTGAAGATGTGAATGGATGGGATTTGGTTCCCTGATGGTAAATCTTGTCATATGGGAGAGGGAGAGGGAGAGAGAGAGAGCGCGTCATACCTACCTACCTAGGTACCTACCTCACAGGTAGGTAAGTACCTTACCCAGAGGGTGAGTGCCCTATGTACTGGAAGCACCGGCGCGTGAGCGGGAAGGACCGATGCTGGCCGAATAGGAAAGTGCACCAGCTACACGCGGTACAGTCAGGTAGGTAGGTGCGTGTAGTACGGAGTAGTGCATCTGCAATGGCAGGAACGCACCTTCCCGGTGTAAGAGACATCTACCTTACGTATCTGCACACTACCTAGCTACCTAGGTACCTACTGCAGTATCCTCGCGTATGGATGGATAGGTAGGTAAGGTAGGTAGGCAGGTCAGGTACCTAGGTAGGTAGGTGGGGGACGGGATGGGGGGCTCGCAAGCATATAGGTACGTACCTTATCTTGACTCGGCCGAAACAGGCCTCCAACCTCGGGCTTCCCTTCCTTACCAACCATGCCATGTCGACCTGACCTGCCGGATGGGATGAAGGGACGGATACCAAGGGTACGTATTCAAGGTATCCATCCGTAACTGGGTACCTACCTTCCTGCCTACCTAGATACTATGTATACATACGAATACATACCTTACCTTTGGTAGGCAGTGGAAGAGGCGGACAAAGCGGCCGGCAGTTAGTTGTGGCAGGATACGCGAGTGTCGGGAAAGTGGCAGATGGCATTTGCCGAACTGTCAAGAGAGGAAGGAGCAAAGGAGAGGAACGAAAAGGAAACGAAAGGAGCCGGCCCATGCCGATACTGACACCGATACCGAGTCAACCGGCAACTCATCTTCAGCACTTGCTTGGTCGCGAGGAGTGCGGGCTTCCCGTTGGGAAATGAACAAGGCAAAGCAAGAATGGGGCCGTTCGTTTCTCGTCGTGGACGCGAAGCAAGGAGACGGACGACAGGACCTGCCTGCTTTCATTCTCTCTCTCTCTCTCTCTCTCTCTCTCTCTCTCTCTCTCTCTCTCTCTCTCTCTGCTGCAAAAGGCAGGCAGGGAGACGAGCGGGTGAATGACTGTTCTGGTCGTCTTCTGTTTTGTCGCCATGCGCGCATCGTAACATGACGACGCGTGAAAAAGTGCTCCGTACCGGGATAGAGAACAGACGGAACGGAACAGAACAGAACAGGAGAGGCGAGGCGAGGCGAGGGAACAGACCATGAAACCCGTAGTTACATCCGCGAGCAGGCATCTCGTCCGTCCGTCCCATCTCCGTAAGGCGCTTTCTGAGTTATGACGGCTTTGTCTTGGCGGCCCTGGGACAGAGTAAGAAACATCATGGAGAAGGAGCAAGGTGGTCTCTTGCTCTTGCTCTCTCACTCTCTCTCTCACTCTCTCACACACTCCCTCATTCTCTCCCCTCCCTGCTCTCACTCTCTCTCACTCTCTCATTTTCTCTCTCTCTCTCTCTCACACTCTCTCTCTCTCTCACTCTCACTCTCTCACTCTCACTCTCTCACTCTCTCTCTCCCACTCTCTCTCTCAACCCCCCTTTCGTTGCCATTGTCGCCGACTGGGCTGTTGAAGCGGATCCTTCTTTGCCACATATGGATACGTACCACTGTAGGGCAAAGATGGTAAACACCCCCCCTGCCTACTAACCTACTAGGTGTCTATGTACGAATACATAGGTACCTAGTATCTCACTTACCAAAGTAGGTAAGTAGATGCGCTAGTGCGAACCTCACATCGAGGGTGATGGCTGACAGCTGCGTGCTTAGCCGCTTTGGGAACCTCGAGACCCTCGAAACAGCGCTGAAAAGCCGTTTTCTGCCATGACCCGGACAGCAGGCTAGTCTAGTCTGGCCTAGCCTAGTCTAATCTTTGTGCTATGCCTGTCTGTCTGTCTGTCTGTATGCTGCAATCTCAAAGTGAACTATCCGTACTCCATACACATACGTCGTAGGCATTTAGGTAGGTCATTGAGCCGCACTGCCAGGCCAGGCCAGGCCAGGCCGGCAGGCAGGGAGGAAGTATCGCTTGGACCGACATGAAGCACGGACGTTGCCTAGATAGACCCATCTGTCTTTTTTCTGTCAGTTTGTCTGTCAGTTTGTTTGTCAGTGTGTCTGTCTGCAGACGCCTCACCTTAATACCGCGCTCTGCAGCTGGCCAGCTTGCCACTCCACATGGAAGAATAAAACCGTCTCACGGCGCCTGCCCCGAGGAGGCTCTTCATTCCAGCCGCGGGGTGGGGACGCTCGGATTTGGCCGAGGCAGGGCGCGTGGTGAAGAGCTGTCTGTCGAAAGACATGCGCGTAATTTGTCGCCAGGCCAGGCCACCCTTCCTCGGCAGTTCTTTCAACTGTCGAGTAGGTAGGTAGGTAGTGTAGCGTAGCGTGGAGTAGTGTATTATAGTGTAGCGTAGTATAGGTAGTGTAGGTAGTGTAGTGCACTGCGTACGTAGGTAGACCGGTCATTCCAACGGTCGTCCGAGCTTTTGTCTCAGAAGCTTCCATCCTTGCCCGGGTGTCTGTCTGTCAGTCTGTCCGGCTTCCTTGACTTCTTCTTTTGCGCCCCGCACAGGCGCGAGGGTGGGGACGTCGCCTTCCGGACCGGGCACGGCACTGGGGTGGGGACGACGAGGCCATTGTGGCAAGGGCCAGGGATTTGGAGAAGATTGATCCTCGTCAAAGGTGGTGGGCGGGGTGTGTGTGTGTGTGTGTGTGTGTGGCTGAAGGCCTTGTCTGTCTCTGGTCGCTTGTTTGCCTGTCAGTAAGCAGGGGTAGGGGGGTACGATGTGCATGCACTAGGTTGGAAGCAGAGGAAAGGGAGGGGAACACTAGGAGAAGGGAACAGACGGGGAGTACATAGGTAGGTCACCAGCATCGTACCTATGTATATACCATGTAAGCAATGCAGTGGATGAATGTGCTATGGATGTATGCCATATCATTATGCCATATCGCTATGGAGGTGAATGGATGATGTCGCGAGCGAGGTGATGGATGAGTAGCCAGTCAGTCAGTCAGTCAGTCAGTCAGGGCCGGGCCGGGCATGAATGAAGACGTAGGCAAGGGCGAGAAAGAACCAATCAAGCCAAACGTGAATGACGGACCTGATCTGATCTGGGAGGGTTTCCTCTCCCTCTCGCTTCTCCAAATAAGGCCAAAGCACATTGACTCGCATCACCGTCAGTCGGGCTGATGGTCGAAAACGGAAAGATGTGAGTCTCTCGGTATGTCGATTGCGCCGGGGAGAGAAACTCATAATACCTACGTGCCTGCCTGCCTGCCTGCCTGTCAGCCGTAAGTAGCTATGTATGGTGGTGCCTTCCTTCATTCGTTTGGCGCATATCAGAATGCATGGCCGAATCGTATACCGCTTTGGGATGGGCTGCTGTGCTGCTATTGCCTGCTTGCCTGCTTGTTCAAGGCCCGAACTGAGGGGCGGGGGGGGCCATGAAACTGTGGGTATGAAGAAAAAAAAGAAGGAACGAACAAAAAGGGAACGAGAGAATGTGAGGTTATACAATGGGTGGGGTCAGGGTCGGATCCAATGCTGCCAAATGCAACAACGGCTAATGCCAGATGGTATGGCATGGCATGGCATGGCAGATGGCTACTACTGCTAAGGCTTTAACACACACTGCCTGCCTGCCTGCCTGCCTGCCTGCCTACCTGCTACTTTGCACAAGGTAGGAATAACAAGCAGGGCACGCAGCTTCAACAGCTAGCTACCTATTGTACCTACCTACATACCCACAGGAGGTAGGTACGCAGTGGGCAGGGGGCCGCTTTTTCTTTTCTTCTTCTCCCCTCAAATGCAAGGCGAATCACCAGCAACGCAACGCAACGCAACGCAACGCAACGCAACGCAACGCTACGCTACGCTACGCTACGCAGAGACGTTGTTGTTTGCATGTCCTTACTTCGTCTGCCAGGCCCCCCCATCTTTCCGTGTGCTGCTTCTTCGCTGCCTCGTCCGCCTTGGCTCATCTTAGCTCGAAATCAACCGCGACGGGGCAAAACAGGGCGATGATGACGATGGAGAGGGAGCGACTGTGCGTGCACATATGTACGGATGGATGGTAGTAGGTATGCACCTATGTATGTTCCTTTGCACAGCATAGGAAGCGTGTCGGTACCTTCTCGGCCCAACCACCACAGACCGTACGTACGGAGCGCCGTCTTTCCCAATGGAGAGACATCCCCTTCCGCTCTCTCTCTTTCATTCCTCGTCATCCTTTCTCCCTCGCTCTCTCTATCTCTCTCTCTCTCTCTCTTTCCCCATTATTGCATGTCGTTCGTACATACTTGCCTTTGCCTGCCGCTTCTTGCCTCGAAATACGGCAAGGAAAAGGTGGGTATCCGTACAAACGTACGTACGTAGGTAGCTGAGGTAGGTAGGTACCGACGATATGTATTGCCTACAAAGTATCCGTACCTGCTCTACTGAACACCTCCTTCCTCACGCACGCCCAGTCCCCAGGTACCCAGGTACCTTGGGCGTTCGTACCGTACTTCGTACCCACCCACCCACACGCACAGGACAGGTACGAAGGTAGGTAGGTACTTTCCCCGATGTATCAGCGTGGCCCCCACTCCACATGCAGCCCACCCAGCCACAGCTCTCCCGTTGCAATCGCATCGACCGCCCAGTGCTGCAGTGCGTGCTGACTGACTGAAAGGGAAAGAAGCACCACAACAGACCGGTACTTGTCTTACCTTGCCTTACCTACCTTACCTTACCTTACCTTACCTTACCGAGTACACACATACATACATACAGTCTCTTTACTCGGTACGAATACAGATAGATATCCCCTTCCCATTTCTTTTCGCGGCAAGTGCCCGGCTCGATCCATCCGAACGTGCTCTTCCCCGAATTATCCGCTTGGCTCTGTTCGGCAGGGCGGGCCTTACTTGTTTCAAGGTACCTGCCCCCCTCCCGTCCTTCCTTCCTTAGCATTACAGATACAAGTCTGACCTACCTACCTACCTACCTACCTTACCCGGCATGCTGTCTGTCTGTCTGTCTGGCTGTCTGTCGGTCAGGAATGACCCAACGTAGCGTGCACGTAACGTGATACCAGATGAACGATTGATTGATTTGATTCTCCCGTGCCACTACTACTACTACTACTCCACCGTCACCACCACCACCATCACATCACCACCGCTCGAGGCCGGCATCCGCTCACTTCGTTCCATCCTCTACTGGTCCGCATACTTTCCATCATCTCTCCTGCTCTCGCGCTCTCGCACTCTCTCACCCGCTATCCGCATCTCTCTCTCTCTCTCTCTCTCTCTCTCTCTCTCTCGTCGCCTTTCTTTCAATCACGCCTCGTGCATTGTATAGGTACTCAAGGATCACCCCTGCGCCATAAATCGCAATCATTACGCTTTCCCATTTGCCGTCCCTGGCATAACCTTACACAGACATTCTCCACCTCGAACAACCCGCTCGATGCCCAAACAAGACTCGGTCGGCACTGTACGATGAATGGCCAAGCGGGGGGCTTCGAGTGCTCCGGCCACGGGTTCCATCGTCTGAACACGAACAGCCGCACCACGCATGGCATCAATCAACCTTTGCTCGCACCAGCCGTCAACATGCCGGTGCTTTCTATGCTTCTTCGGGCTTGTCCGCTTCTCGTCCGTCATTCATCGTCGCTTCTACCCATCGATATCGTCCAATGCATGAATGCACGGAGCGGTTGAGAGTCAGTCCGCTCATTGATTGACTGACGGCCTGATCTTGGGACGACTCTTTTTTCCGTCAAAGTCCCCCTCATATAGCAACGACGTTAAGCATGCTGCATACCACAATCGGTAAGCGGCTATCGGCCCCGAACGAACTGCTTCGCGGCATACCAAACACTTTCCGTCGTCGGCTCTGCTTTGAGCAACCAACGACAATGACGGACGAACGAACGAACGGTTCCTCTGGTCGGTCGGTCTAGACCACCAACCCCAACCACCACCACCAACCCGCTCGCTCGCTCGATGCTGTGCGTCCCTGTCCCGCCTGCCTGCCCGCGTCTATCTTCACCAGACCTCGCGCGCCCGCGCCCCAGTCAGTCCTTCCAACTCGGCTTCGTTGACCGCCGTCGCTCCTAACCCACGTCGCCGTGACTGGCCGGTCGCTTCTTGCCGAGCGCTGCCAACTGAGCGCCCCCAGCCGGACCAGGGATGACAGCTCCGCCAAGAGACTCGGACCTCTGACAGCACAGACCAGGCAGAGCAACACAGGGATTTTCTATCCTTCTCCGTTCTTTCTATTGCGCCTTCGTACCTTCTACCATGTAACGAATACCTACCTACCTACGAATACATACCTCTGCCGCCCCACCGGCAGCGACTCCTCCTCCCCTCCGGAGCTCACCCTTGTTGGGTGGGCATGGACTGCACCCACTCGAATATTTGGCATCTTGCATTCTGATGCATCAAAACACTCTCTCCAAGCCCAGCGCAACCCACGGCAAATCGAACCATCACCCGCTTGTTGCCTTCCCCGAGAGCCTCTTCCCCTTCCTGCCTTGGCAGCCCCGGGGCCTCGCTCGTCCGTCCACAACACAGTCGCGGCAGTCTCTCTCTTGTCGCTATAGACCTTCTGCCATTGGGACATGGGCTTGCTGGTGCATCGCCATGGCCAATTTCATCGGGGTCGAAATCCCCGATACCTAATCTGAGGCCCCCTCCTCCAAGGAGGAGCCCATGGGCTCGACACCACACCACCTTATCCTACCTGACCTTGCCACCATCCCTGCCTCGATGATGTATCTGTACACTACTACCTGCGCCCCTCTTCTCCTCTCCCTCTCTCTCTCTCTCTCTCTTTCTCACTGGCAGGCATCTGGCAAGGCCTAGTCCATTATCGTAGCAGGATACATTGACAAAGTACTCCGGGTTCTCGACTCTCCCTCCTCTCTCTCTGCCCTCACTCCGGCCACACCCTACCCCATAACTCTCAGAGCTTGCCTTCCCTTTCTTGTTCTCACCCCCCTCCCCCTCGAAGCATCGAGTTCGCTTCCCTCTCTCCTCGAGCGTCCCCATTCTTCATTACACGCCCCCTTCATGCCACTGAACCCCTGAGGTGCCTCTTTCCCCTTAAGGTACTCCGCGCGCGCCTTTTTGGATGTGAACGACAGCTCGAGTGCCAACATCAGTCGAGAGCTCACTCGCCATATATCAACATCACCACTTGGTTATCAACAAACCTTTTCTCCATCAGTCATCCGCCCTTCACCTCGACTGCTTCGCGCCGACTCTGCTCTTGGCCCATCCATCATCCTACGCCCGCACAATCCTTTCGGTCCCGTCACCTTCTTGACACGAGCCATCCCAGTGACGCATCCAGAATCCGACAGTCTACGCACTTACCTCATCGTGCTCCCATTACGAGACTCCGAGTAGGACTCCTTGGGGCTTTAGGGTTATCACACGCGTTGGCGCCTGCGTACCACTGTGCAAAGTAAGCCTGGGTCGAGAGGTGTTGGCCACTCATTCTACAGGTAGGATGGCCCTGCCCTGCCTATACCACGCTGGTACCAGTAACATGGCGTGCGTGTGGGTATGCATAGGAAGGAAATGGCCATTGTTGCTGACCACTCAGAGATTAGGAAGAGTCTCTCGCACCCAGAAATACTGACTGGCGCTGCCACTGCCGTTGCCTTCCGTCCTGGCTTGCTTGCTCTCTCTCTCTCTCTCTCTCTGTCTCCCCCCTCTCTCTCTTTCTCTCCCTCTGCCCCTCCACACAGGAACAGCTGCCCGATTCGCCTCCCCTGTTGCTTTCTTGTGTTCCCACTCGGCAAGATCTACGCCTGGCACTTCCGGTTTCCATCTCGCGGCAGGGGTCCTACTGTCGACCTCTTCCTCGCATTAAATCTCCTCCTCCCACCAGTCACGCTTCCTCCATCACCTCCAGCTGTCGTCTGACAAGACATCCGATCTACCCCGTCCGGCCATCGACACCTTGACGAACCTTGTCATCCATACACACTCCACGTTTATGCCATAGTATAATTCTTCTTCTTTTCTTTTGGCACGCAAGCCATCCTTTTTTCGACCGTCGCCGGTGCTGCCTAGCCCAGTCCTTGGTCCCTTTGCGGTCTTTGCATCTCGTCAACCATCAACGTCACGCGGCAAATCGACTTGGTCACTTGTACGGACATCACATCGTTCAACGTCTTTCTGGTACCTGGAAAACGCCTCTCATCAGTTTTGGGTGGAGATACCTAGCTGTCCGCAGCAAGCCAACCGCACGCCTTGAACCATTAGTCGTCCAACACGACAATAAACTTAATCACTGTTTCTCCGATACTCTGGATACGCCACTTTTGCTCCCCGACCTCAGTCAGACAGCTATATATGCTGGGTCTCTAATAGAATCCCCATTCCACGCTTCTTCACTTCTCGGCACATCCTTCAGCACACTGCAGTTTCTTACAGGTTCCAACCGGCACATACTTCAGCACGCAGCAGTTTCTTCCAACACCCCAATACATCAATGTCTTACTCACACAGCCATATGGCGGGCTCCATGCCGACGCACCAGCAGCGGTACGTGTTTTGAACATTCGCCGGTACGACTGATGCTAATGAGTAACAGTATCCCAACTAGCCACAATGGCATCACTCTGACCGTCGTTCAAGGGCCAACCAACGCAAAGGTTGCCACGGGAAAAGAGAAGGGTCCGTATCTAACCCAGCTCGAGCATTGTCTTGGAGGGCTAACATGTCTCGACAGACCGCAAACCTATCGATCCGCCGCCCATTGTCAAGCTCGACGTCGATCCAAGAAGCTTTGACCGCAGCTTCTACGGCAACCCCGAACACTGCCTCTTTAGTGAGTACTCTGTTCCCGCCAAATCTTTTCGTGTTTGCGCTGACCTTGGCCCAGATCCCTTCTGGATCATGTACGTCTACCTGGTCAATGCCGACCGAGACAGCAAGCAAGACCCCGAGGTGGCCAGAAAAGGACTGGTTGGCACGACTTGCTCCTCCTTACACAAGTTCAAGGACCCGAATAGCCATGATGCCGGCTACTTTGTGTTTGGGGACCTCTCGGTCAAGTTCGAAGGGTGCTTCAAGTTGCAGTTTGTCTTGTACGAGATGCGACGAACCGAAGTTGTTATGTGCACGACTGCCACCTCGGCGCCTTTCCAGGTCCACACCCAGAGAACCTTCCCAGGAATGGCCGAGTCGACCTTCCTGACGCGCCATCTCAGCGATCAAGGATGCCGGTTGCGTCTCCGAAAGGATTCCCGCCAGGCCACGAACCGGAAGCGCCAACTCACGTTCAGCATAGAGGCGGACCGTGCCCGCACAACTGGCCCATCACCCAAGCGGCAACGCACCGAAGGCCCTAGCGACGTGCTTCATGACGGGATCCCGGCCCACACGGGCTTGCAGACCAGCTCGGCGGGCGGCGGCGGCGGCGGCGGCTACGTGGGAGGGTTCCCTCAGCACCAGTACCAAAGCCCGTACCAGAGCGCCAGGCAGCTCAGCAGCAGCAGCAGACAGATGGGCAGAGGCAGACCAGTTCCTCCCGCCATGACCGTGGCACCCAACTACACGACGCCTCCGCTCCTTTCGAGCTATACGACAGCTCCCATCGCACCGCACTTCACGACGACGACTCCCATGGGGCCGAGCCTCCCAGCAACGTCCATGGGAACGCAGTCAATGGGGGCATGGCCGGCCACCCCGTCGTCCGGCCTGTCAGCCGCTGCTTCGTTACCATCGGCCTCGCCCACTCAGAGCCCCCCTGATATGGTTCACCCCAGCTCTTATTATCGTCTCGACTCGTCTCTGATCTTTACCGGGGACACTTCGACTTACGACGGTGAAGACGCACTGCCTGACGAAATATTCCAGAGAGACTACCCAAAAGACAGCTTCTGGGCCATGATGGAAGAGCGGAGAAGGACCGGTCACGGAACGGGCAACATTGGCGCCTAGTACAGCCCGTTGCCCGAGCAGGATCGTGACAAGAATCAAACGAAGAAACGGAAACGCCTTCCAGGGCATTGAGCAGACAAATGGAGACTGGGTGGTTTTTTTGTTTGGTTTCTTTGGTTGTTTCTTTTTTTGGTTTTTCTTTTCTCTCCTTTTTCTTTTCTTTTCTTTACTTTTCTACTCTGTGGGGGCTTTTAGCCTGAGTGTACAAGAAGCAAAGTGTGCGAGTTTGTGGTGGTGGCATCGGACAGGGCGGCATACCCTCTGATTAGTGTTTCTTCAGCCAAAACAAAAAACGGCGTTGGTGGTTTCAAAGCTTCGGCAAAGGATATATACCCCTGGGGTCTTTCACTGGACAATCACTGGACAATACATGTACACGGCAGCACACCGGAGAAGTGGGAGCATGGAGGCAAATGCGAGGTTGAGACACCTGTTATCGTTTTGATAACCAACAGTGCAGATGTTAATATTCATTGTTTTTTTCTTGAACGAGAATTCTTCTATTATCACATTGAAAAGAATGTCTGGCGTCCCGAGTGAGTAGGTATGTGGGATTATTGCTGCTGCAGAAGATGTGATATCAAAGTCGACGGGAGGGCACTTTATGAGCGGCATATGCGTATTTGGTCAATATGAAACTTGTGGCTTGGAGAGAGAAATGGGCCCGAAGGCATGTAAATAGTTGATAGCCACAGGCAACATCTATTGTATTCTTACCTGCGTATTATTCGACTCGATAGTATCTGTAGGCGCGCGCGGACCCGTACGAAACTGCAACCGAGCGCCTTTTTTTTCTTTCGACCCTGATTGCGGTCAAATGTTCTGTCGTCCCCACACATAGGCTAATGCTACTTGAATCAAGATGAACAACCCGGGCGAGACGAGGCGTGGGGAGGAGGAGGGGGGGGGTGGTGAGAGGACAGATCGTTGACGGAGAGGAGGGGGGGGGGGATGAATGACATGGGGCGAAGGGGTTCTAGGAAGGGGGCCGGGAGCTTTTCTCGCTGGAAAGGGGGGCGCTTCTCCCCCAACTGTCATCTCAAAGGGCGTCTCAAGGCGCCTTCAAGAATATGCCGCAAAAGCTTTTTTGGGTTCGTCCGGTGAAGGGGGTGAAGGGGTGAAGGGTTAGAGAAACAGGCCCGGGGGGGGGGGCGTGGAATTTCTTGGAGTGATTGCTGTCGTTCCTGGATTTTAGGAACCCCCCCCCCCCTCCCTCCTCCTCCTCAGAATTTGAGGATATCGCGGTGAGTTGAAGTTGGGCGGCTGCGTGTGTTGCGGTGGACGATAATCAGGTTTGCGGACTGCCTGAAGGGCCTTGTCTTGGTTGGGGGAAACCAGGGGGGGGGGGGGTTTGTTGTTGGAGGAGGAGGAGAACAGGGATAGGATATACGTCTTCTTCATCTTGTCTTGTATTTTTCTTGGTCCCATCGCGTGCGCCATCACCTACGTTGAGGGAAGGGGGGGAAGGGGACCCTGAAAACGCAGCAGAGGCGATTCCGGACGGATCCGCGCCAGCATGTCACGACAACTGGGCCATCGGGGGGGGGGGGGGTTGTAGTCGGTTGGCATCGCCTCTGACGCTGGACCTAAAGTGAACATGGGACGGATGGGGATGGGGATAGATAGGTATGGGGACGCCGGTGGACGAGAGTTCTGCATGCGTAAGGGTCGGTGGACTGACCATCTGGGCAAATGTAATGTGAAGGGGGGTTTCTTTCCCCCCCCCGGTCCCATATCCTTACATGGGGGGAACCGAGTTCCAGTTCGAGTCGAATGTTGGTACAGCCCGAGCCTCAACGGATATGCAGGCATAGCTGTCGTATTTGGGAGAGAGAGAGAGAGAGAGAGGGTCTTTTGTCTCTCTCTCTCGGTGCAGTTACGCGTAATATCAAGAAGCCTGATTGCACACTTATGCGTACGACGCCTGACCCCGGGGCCTTTTTTTTTTTCCCTTTTTTTTTTTTTTTTTTCATTCTTCGCTTTCCCTTTCCCCCCCTTTTGATGTATTGATAACTTCTTTTACCCTTTTTTTTCTGGCCCATGACTCGAAACCATCCATCAAACAACAAGTCGTGCTTCGCTCTGTGTTTGGCACTTGGCAAAATGAGGAATGGTCACTCTTGTTATCCTTTTTTCCCTTCTTTTCCCTTTCTTTACCTGCGACGAGACTATGGCACCCTATGAGACGCGAGTGTGCCGCCTAGATGGATGCCGGTAGAGCCCTGGAGACATAACATAATATCCCATCAGAGAGACAAAGCAAAGGGGGGGGGGGGGGGGGGGGGGGGGGGGGGGGGGGGGGGGGGGGGGATGTCAGTGTGAATGAGACATGGGGGAAGAAGAAGAAGAAGAAAACACTAACCCCCAAAGTCCCGGGGGTTTGGTCCGGACCCCAGCCATGGCATACCGGTTTTTTCCCACTTCTAGTCTTGATGTCCTCACCGTTAGTGCCCAACTCTCGTCTGCCCTTCCATTTCCTTTCCTATCTCTGTCTCCTCCACATCGTCGTCGGTAGAGAATCCATTGAGGGTTGGATTTCCTCGTGCCGGACCGCATACCACACTCCATCCGGACAAGAGACCCCCCCCCCTTCTCCCTTTACTTTCTCCCCCCCTTGATCTCGATGCCTTGATGGAAAGTTCCATGGTTTCTAGTCGAGACTAACGGATAATGTCCCCTCCCTCCAACTCCCCTTCCGTCCCAGGGAAAGCCTCAAGGTCATGGTCTTCCCCAGGACGAGTACCTGGCCGACGGGTCGTCACCCCCCCCCCCATGCATGGTCGATTGTCGTTCGATTTTGTTATTTCTCGCCGGTCAATATTCCCAACCTGACGGAGTGGATGCAACGTCGGGTTTTACTCCGCCTCGGCAGCTCCTCCCTTTCCCGGTTCAATCTTTGCCCCCTCCCCTTCTTGGTAGATGATCCTTTTTTTTCCCTTCTCCTTCCTGGCAAGGCGACCCGCGAAGCAACGGGGAAAGGGGAGGGGGGCGGGGAGCAGCGGAAGGTTTGGCAAAACTCTGGTCGAGCCAACCCAGTATGCCGAGATGAACGAGAGTTGCATACGCGCGCCGGACGGGCGGCCCCGTCAGCGGCGGGCCCTGCAGGAGGACGAGGGCAGACGTCCAGCACGCGACTAATATCCTGCTTCGCTCGCACTCTGCATGAACGAGAGTTTTTGCCCAGGCGCGCCTGGGGGCGCTGGAAGCTTGTTCCTTACGGCCTGCAGGGGGACGGGGGGGAGCTCATCACATATCCGGCGAACCACTCGTACCAGGAGGGGGGGGGCCCATGAATGCTTGATGGAAAGGGGAAGGAGGGTGTTGACGCTGTGGACTTTTTTTTTTCTTCCTCTTTTTTTTCTTCTTTTCTTTTTCTCACCATCCCGTTTTCCACCAGGGCGGCCGCCAGAATCTGGGGGGGGAAGGGGGGGTTTCTTCTCTGTTTACGTCTTGGTTTTACGTACGTAACTGATTTCGTCTTTTGCCTTCTTCTTTTGTCTGGGCTGCATCGGCCCGAACTGAGCTACGCACGTTGCTGGCATGTACGCCAGCCCCTCCCCTCCCTCCCCTTTAGTAGATGCGAGGCCAAAGTCTTCATGGGACGAAGCGGTTTTTCCCGAACCCGGAATTCGGGTGCGGCGTACGCGTGGCAGATGGCGCCTAGGAGAGAGAGAGAAAGGGAGACAGAGAAAGAGAGTTCACCAAGACGTCGGCACGCCTGTACGGGTAGCAACGGTGGGACGGGCAGGGCACGACATTTCGGCACAGAGGAAGACGCGCGGAATGAAATTAGAGTTTGGGACGGCGGTCTGGCGCGCTTAGCCGGGCGAGCGGTCCTGTCTTGGCTCTGGGGTCCAACTTATTAAGGTGCCGCCTAACAGTTTGACAGCTTGACAGGCCACGGGGTCCTTGTTAATGAGAGGGAAAAACACTGCGTCAAGAACCTGGCATGGTAGCTAGTACGAATAGGGCCACTCGTTCACTCGCTCACTGCACCCCCCGTGTATTGCTCACACTCGATACACACACCTGCTACTTCATGTCGTGCTCCTTACCGGCCTTGGTCCTCCTGCTGACGCTAATAACCTCCAATTCGTCCTCTCATGCCTCCTCTCATGCCTCCTTTCTCGACTAAACTCTCAGCGTCTCGTTACCCGTCGTCTCGTGTGCATGTACACGTCCTCGCCCCCCTCTGCCTCTGTCCTTTATTTGTCACCCCTTCTGTCTCAGTCCCCCCCGCGCGTTGCAGCCTCCCCGGCCCGTTTCTTCAGCGGCTCCCTCCCGCCGGCGCGGCGCCGGGAGGGGGTGCCTCCGACGATCAGGCAGTCCTGCCGCGGCCCCGGTAGGTTCGTCTTTCATGCGGATTCGACATGTTCCGGCTCGGACTCCTGATCAAGTGTCCCTTCGAACCCCTTCCCCCAACCCACCCCACCGTTTATCGTCCCCCTCTAACCCGGGCCGGCACTCGGTCCATGCGCGACGCCTCCTTTTGGGCACCGCAGCCCTGCCGAGGATCACGGCGATCACGCAGGACCCTGGCGGGGCATCGCAATGCCGGGCTTCTCCCCTTCAGAGGCCAAGAGCGTCGACCTCGGGAGGGGGGGGGGGGGGGGCTAGAACACAGTAATGGTATGGTTGCTTGTCCAACCCAGCCCCTCTCTTCGTCCGATGTATTGTCGTCCATACTGCACGCCGCCTTCGTTGCCGTCTGATCTACCGTCCGCGCGGTCACCGCCCCCCCGCGAACGGATGGGCCCTGAGCGCCTATGATGTGCGTTCTGTTCCGTGGACGCTTTGATCAATCTAGAGACGATCATACGCGCGTGTCTGGCGGGGGTGATTTTAGGCACACTGTTTCAATGCCCATTTCCTGCGAGTCTGTTTTGCCATGTTGCCACGAGAGCATGGACAGAGCGCTTTCCCGTGGCCCAATGGTCTCGTCCGTTATCGTCGCAGGCGATATGCCGGCCGCATTGGAATATACATGCTGTAAGCGGTTGATACCGCAATTTGCATTCCCATCAAAGCCACACTCATGCCTGTGCCTGTTGAATTGTCATGCTCGATCCCATTTGGGAATGAATCCTGCGGCGGACGGAGGAAGACACTGTAGACGCCGGCCAAAGAATACTTCTCGTCGGTCAACGATAATTTTCCACTAAGAAACGTGTCCACCAATCTTGGTTTCTGTGCGAATAAAGCCAAGAACCATCATTGAACTTGTTTCGTCGGCTTATGAGGCAGCCCGACGGTCGATCTGGATGCTTGCCTATGACGTCTTTCTTTTCGGCACACGGCAAATGGGCAAGATGGCGTCCGTTCCCGAACCAAGATTCACCTGGGAATTTTGCGTGGACTCGGAATATGACCGACGATATCGGCAAACGCACCGACGGTATCCAAGCAATGATGAGAGACATGAAAGATCGGCCGGGTCAAACGTGATTCTCGCACGCCCGGGCCCAAGACCATGATTTATGGCATTTCGGGGGCGCGGCCGATCCGGCGAGCCAAGATCCAGCGTTGCGGACAAGGCAATGCTTGTAAGAAGCGGCCGAGGGGGAGATGCTACGCATCAGAAGCAGGAAGCGCAGGCCGTGCCTGGTGGCACACGCCCGTCTTCACCTATCCCGCTGCGGAAATGTAGTCCGCTTCGGGCCAGCTCGCTGGCATGGCACTCCCGGCGGCCAGGGAAGCGCCGGGTCCTTGTCGGACGATCAGACGAGCAGAGGCCATCTGACGCAAGCATGCCGCGGGCCACGGCCAGATGTGTACGCTGTATGCCCACCTCGGCTGGGTTGGGTATGATGGGTCTCAAGGCCGGCATGTCCATCAGGGCATTGACGACCTTTCCGTCGGGTGAAGCTTGTCCCGGGCTTCAAATTATTATTTATTATTCATCCTTGGACGGCCGACAGCGTTTGAATCTCTTCCCGTATGGTGCTTCAATGGGGCGTCGGGGGATGTCTAAACGGGTATGCGGCTCTCAGGCGGCATTCGCCCAGCTTTTGCGGCTTCGTACGGTGAACACGCCGATTTTCAGGCGGGGTTCTAGGCCGCGAAGTGCTGCCGGCGGGTCCGGTGCCGCTCCGGTCGGGCCCGAATCTCCGGCCCCACCTCGCCGGGCTGCCCGCAATTCAAGAAATACACAGGGAAACACACACATACACGAAAAAGATGCATGGCAGTCGTTCTGCAAAAAAAATAACATGGATCGAGGCCTCATGACGTTCAACTGTTGAAGAATGTATTGGGACTTGCGATTAGGGTTTTCTGCTATTTTTGTCGCCCGTCTCCAAAAGGGTTGTTGATTCCATGTTACGCTCATCCATCCTCAATACGGCTTCTGCGATTCCTATTCCAGTCATTATGGAGGAAAGTGGTTCTCGACGAGATGGCAGCGGCCGCTAGCTGGCAGCCGGCGCGATGCATGCATTCCGCCGCAAGACCGGTGCGTGTCTCGTCAAAAGAGCCCGGGTGCTCCCTGATCTTTCGGCGTTCAGACACGCAATGACGCTTTGTGGGCGCATCCCGGCCAGATCTGGCGGGATTGATAGTTCCGACTGCACAGCCGCCGGGAATTGACAGACAAGGAAATGAATGGGGGGGTCATGTTTACGCTGTTGGGCGCCATGTGCGCCCAGCTCACCCCACACCGCCGAAACAGCGAGTCTCCTCCTGTGGCCGGATCCCTCGGAGGCGGTCAGTCGCCTCTGGTCCTTGGATATCCACGTCGCCTTGAGGCCCAGAATATGTCAAGAGGCTGGTTCGAGCCTGTTGTACTTTTTCCGTATCGTCACTGGGGTCGCGTTCGCAGCCTCGAGGTCATGTTGGGCACAGAGAACCCGATCCACCTTTTGTTCGTTGGCTAGGCGCGGCCGCATCAACCCCCCCCCCCCCCCCGGCCGCATCTCCCAGGCTCGCGTCATGTATGCTTTCTTTTTCCTCTCCTCCCACCCTAGGCCGGCACGCAACGCGATCGTAGCTGTCCGAGGTGCCTTGGATGATCGACCTGTCGCCATCTTCCGATGCACGCCCTGGACATGGGCTTTGCCGGCTCCCCGGGGAGATCCAAACGCACCCACAGGTACCGTGGCGCAAAGTACCGGTACAAGCGCAGCACCCCTCCGACGGGACAAAGTATCGAGTACTTCGAGCCCTTGGGGGGGAGGAGCAGAGAATTGAGAATCGCGGCCGGCAGATGCGCCACATGGGCCGGACGCCTCGCCGTACCGTGCAGCCGACGGGCGGCTACATTACCTCTTCTTGGGCTTCTTCTCCTTTAGCGAGACACAGAAACAAGCATACATGTAAGCTAATCCTTCGTCTCACAATCCGCATAGCAAACCGATGGCCCGTCAGACCCGGTCCCCTCCGCCCCCCATATCAGCAACTAAAGAAAGGTAAGCCAGGAACGTCATGATTGCTACACCTCCAAGCAACGTTCCCTTGGGGGAGTCGGCTCACCGCGAATGATAATGTACACCGGGAGTGGCTGCATGGAGCCCTTACTGCGTCGTAGTGACGACGTCTCATGGTACGACAGCACAGCGAATATGGGCTACCAAGCGGACCCCCAACACGTCAAACCAGTTCTCCATAACTGGCGATTGACAGCTCGGCGTGGAGAGGAGAGCAGCCCCAAACCGGCCTAGGAGCGGCGCACACGTCCCATACGGGCTGCCAAAACCACACATCTTCTTCTCAGTGTACCCCCGGCGCGCCGGGTTCCGTAATGAGACCATTTTCGAGGTGCCTTGCTGTTCGCGTTTTTCCATCCTCACCGCAACTGCAACTCGCTACCTTCTTCCCCATTGCATCTGCCAGCTGTGCCTATCATTTATTTTGGCGGTGGATAGGATCGGAGTCTGGGCTCTTCGCCGCAATCCCCCTCCCCACTCGCAAGTCCACTTTCCATGTACCCCGAACCAGAAGCTGTGCTGTCCTTTGCGCGCTTGTGTGGAAGCGAAGCTCGGTGACAGGGGGGGTGTCGATGGGGGGAGCGCGCGCTGGCGGCTTGAATTTACTCGTCGGAGTCGCGACTCCGAAAAGCTTTCAAACAACGCCTTTGGCGACGGTAGACGAAAAGCTACCCAACGGGGTAACTACGTCGCGTCGGGCGCCTCTGCCTAGCGTTCCACACATGCATGTTGATGAGGGAGATACTTCTTTGAAGCACCATACGGGGCGGCGGCGGCGGCGGGTGAGGCGGGCTGGTTCGATATTGGAAACCTCCCCCGCAGTCCGTGATAAGGCGGCCCAAAACACACAAAGGGCGCCCTGCGATATTAGGCTTGGGGAGATATAATATATACGTCCAAAACATAACATGGCCTCGGCGGCAGCGCAGGTACTGAGCAGGAGGGGACAACGGCTCATTTCGGTGCTACTCATGGACAGCTGCACCAATCACCGCCGCGCACCACACGGGGGGGGGGGGGGGGGTAATTTGTCAAAGCCTCATCTGTTGTTATGTGCAGTTTGCAGAGGCCGCTTAAATCAAGCGACGGGGAGGGGGGATAACAGGCCGGTTTCACTTCTATTTCGTCTCATTTCTCCCAAGTCCCCCCCCCCTCCTCCCACCCCCGCGGAGGGCAGACCAGTTTGCCTGCCGCCCGTTACATCCGCCGCCTCGTTGTGGGCACGGGCAAGCCACGACTACGACGTCGATGGGCTCGCCTAGACTAAAGAACCTGGCGCAGCATCACAAGGGGGAGCCGGGGACGTCAGACCTGATCCGTCCCCTGCACGAAGACCACCTCGGTTGGCATTCGAGACCCTCGCCTGGCATGCAGGCCGGCTCTTACTGACTGGGCGCTCTTTTTTGTCGCGGGTGATGAGCGTAACCCCCCCCCCCCCCCCCCCCCCCCCCCCCCCCCCCCCCCCCCCCCCCCCCCCCCCCCCCCCCGTCGTTCGCCCCCCCCCCGGGGCGCGGGGCCGCCCTTTTTTTGCCGGGGGGTTTTTTTTTTGGGGGGGGGGGGGCCCCCCCCCCCCCCCCCCCCCCCGTCGCATCGCCCACGGACGAGGCGCGTTCCTCAATGTAACCGATTCCGTCAAATCATTCCAGATTATTTGACATGCTACACTACGGATACTCTATCAGTTAATATCCGTCTGATATTGGATTCATCTTGCCATTGCTGGGGGTGAGGGCTCGGACTGCCTGCCACAGCTAATGCAAGATCGCTTTCGCAATCATGGAGCATGGGGTGGGTTGGCCTCGACCCGCGGCGTCTGGCCAGGGCCAGCCAGACCTTTCACACCGTCATGTTGTATTGTATCTATCTCATGGTCAGTTTAGAGTAGTGTACCTAGGCCCTTGCCTCCCCTCCCCAGCTGCCGTTCACCACCAGTCGCGGTCTCGCGTCATTCCAATCTTCCACAGCAACTGCCCGTGACGTCGACGTTGACGATCAACAGGCACGAGATTGCGCCCGCGCCAGACTGTATCCCAATGGCTTGGGCCGGCCGGCCGGTCGGTCGTTTCGTCATCGGATGCTGATCTGTCAGCGACAGGCGTCACCCTCGACGCTGTGCTGGGCGGCTTGCAATGTCAAACATGGAGGGTTGCTCGAGTGAGCGGGTAAACGTCAGCCCGGCGCCAACGGGGACCCCCCTCGTCTGGCTGATGATCGTCAAGTGGGATGGATGTGTGTGTCAAGCTTCACCAAACCACCGCCCAATGAGGCGTGACGAGCGATTGAAACAGATATCTTTCGGCAGTTTTGCCTTATAGTTGCGTTATCACGGCCACGGAACCGAGTTCGTACGATTTCTCAATTCCATCATCAAAGCGCAAAGCTCGGCAGTTGACAGCAACGACCCGGCCCACAACTTATTTCAGAATGTATCCCTGTGAATGATACAATGCGCACACAAAACCCGCTACTACTAGTTTACTTGGACCGGGATTGGGATTATAGGTCCCACCGTATTATGTTTCACCAACCTCTTGAAACAGCGCCTTGAGGGTTGCGGAAGATATTCTCTGAGATCACACACGCCCTTGTGCCCTTCGAGAGTAAGAAGGTTGGCTTCCAGGTACGAGCACTACGCGTCCCTGATCTCTGGGTCCGCGAAACCTGGATCCGTCCCCAAAGCCCCGGCACGCTGCTCAACAGCATCCCGTTGACGTTGCCGAGGCTATCTTTGACCACCTTCAAATGCTGGCCCAGTGAGACTGGCATCTAAAGTATGGCCTTATCTCAGTAGGCGAATGCCGTGCTGGCGGCGGGCACGTCTGAAATGGCGCCACCGACCGCTTGGAACTTGATAGGCTATTCTGTAACGGCTTTTCGCTGTCTCCGAACCCCTCGAACGAGGCGCCCACACCCGACTTGGACAACAGGGCACCGCAGGTGAAGCTAGGGCGTTTGGAGTGGATTCCGCCAGCCATGTTTGGACTGCGAAGGTACTCCCTAGCGGCAAAGACATCGAGAGACCTGACTCAATACCCGTGAGCCACTCATGGGAGACGCCGGCCATCTCTTCTAGATCGCTGTGTACAAAACTTTGGCTGGCGGTCAGCACAACTGGTCCCAAAAATTTTTCGTAACGAACTCGGTGACGATGCCGAATTCGAAACCGTCTCTCCTCATACCATTCGGTTTCCAACCGCTGTAGCCATGTGTTTTTCGGGCTCTCGGTATCAAATATCAAGAATAAATCAGGATTCTCTTTGTTGCTGGCTCGGGGGATATTCTGTTGGCCGTTAAACCATCGATACCCTAGACGTTATCTAGCGCAGCCCTTCGTATGCTGAGTATTGGCTCAATTCCACCCTTTATACGGCTAGAGAACAAAGAAAGACACATTCTCTATGACTTAGAGACATAACATAGAGATGTTGCCCCCTATGTCGATACCAGGACACATGCCTGAGTCATGGCTCATTGGCGTATCTCAGCAGAGGATGGCCCATCTGATAATCCGGGCAAACATCGTGCCATGATTACTGCTCGAGTGGTTAGCATCGGAAGGTGACTATCAGTAGTTACAAACAGACCAACCGAAAGTTGTGGTTTCGGGCTTTGTCCTCAATTTTGAGGTCGTGCTTTAGTACGCGCTTGATGTTACATGTAATCACAACCTCACCTGCGGTTTCAGGAAGCTGCTTCGGGAGTTTGGTCTATCTGACTTGGAGGTCCGTAGTTCTTGTAGCACTTCATACGAACGAAGTTGATATCACGTGAAGAATTGCCGAACGATCTTCCGAGTTTGAGGCTTGTACGTTGATAGTGGCGAGGAATACGGCTCAAAAGCCATCTATGATGCACAAGATGATGCCTTATATGTTATGAAATCGTCAAGATAATAATTTTGCATCTCCATGACTTTATGTTTATCGAAAAACACGTGATCACGCTGACGAGAGTAGGCTGGAGAGGGGGAAGTCTCCAAAGGGCCTTAGGTTCGACGATCGGTCTCATTCGGATTACATATAATACTGGGCGCCCTAACGGCGTCCTTCGGCCAAGGATGTAGTCCATTGGACTCCCGGCGATGCTTGTGGCGGTTCCCGAGACACATTTCGCCCGGCCTGGCCTAGCGCAGCTTCGAGCGGAACTTTTCATCTCTCTGCTAGCCCGGAAAGCGGACGTAAAGATGCGTTTGATGTTTCACTTGCTGTTTGCCCCACGTTGGACTTGTCTCGGGCACCATCGCTTTCCAACATTTCTGTCACCAGATATATAAGCGTTAGTTACTGCCCACGTAACTAACGGCGTCGTTTTTGCGTGATAATTTCCATCATCGATCTCATACATCCCGCTACTGCCACTGGACCAAGACGTGGCTCAAATTTTGTGGGTTACACTCCAATAAGGTGGCTTTGTTCATCGATTGAAGGCATAGTGGTCGCTATACTGAACATAAAGTCATAGTCGGGGGGATGAGGCAGATATCATTTGGACCCAACAATAGAGTTTGTGGCACATAGCTCGGGCTGAGCGACTGAGGCAGAGTTAGCGTCAGACCTGGTCTGTATCCCAATGAGCTGGAGCGATACTGGGTTGAAATTATCAAGACAGACACATTGAGCCTTTCATCACGACCATAGACTAATTAGATAAGACGACTGGAGTTCCCCGACAAGTATTGCTCAGGAAGTTTGTCAGCTATACCGAGAGACGGCGATGATTCAAAATGATCTGCACATTATCATATAAACATTATCTTGCTGTTGTGCTTCCAGTCATGTCCCTTTCGGTCCTTGACGGCCGTAATAACCGCGCGCTGGCAGCTTCTGGATCGCTTCCCTTCGTCCCCAGATCCAAGAACCCCGGGTCCATCCCTCCCTGGAACCGTACATACATTCGCCCCGACTCCCGATGGATGCGATTTAGCTCCGGCGCCCTGCGTCTCTTCTGGAAGAGCGTCATATTCCTCGCCAGTCGTTCGCTTTCCTTGGTTCCACCGCCGCCGACACCTCTCGTCCCGCCAGCACCGGCGGCGACCGACCCCGCCGCCGAGACCGGCGTCCCTGGCTCCGAGCCGTTGTGCAGGCCGAAGAATAGCAGCGGAAGGACGCTGCCCTTCCAGATGGGCTGCTCGGGGTCGTAGTAGTTGATGAGCATGACCCAGGCGAGCAGAGCGGCGCAGATGACGACCAGAATTATGGGCAGAACGATGTACTTCCGGTCAAAGTAGGTGCACGTGGTGGTGGCCAAGACATCACCCAGGACCACGGCGCCCCGGGGGCTGAGGGGGTAGGCCGATTGCGGGGCGTCCGGGCCGAAACCCGTCATGCGGAACTTGTTGGTCACGGCCCACGCGAAGCTGTCGATGGCCTTCGTCACGCTCGGCACCGTCGCGTTCATGTCGGCCCATAGCGGCGTGAGCCACCAGGAGCTGAAGCAGTTGAGGTGCCCGCTCTGCATGGGGTCGTACTTGCAGGACGCGCTCAGCAGTTCCTGGCTGAGGAAGTTGGACATGGCCCGGTAGAATATCCCGTCCATTTTGTAAAGGCACGCATTGGGCAGGCTTGCGACTTTGCCCCCGCTGTCCGGCAAGCTGACGTTGGTCCATACGCGCCCCGGAACGTGTTCGGCCTGGCTCTGGTTGTTGATGTCGTACCAGGTGCCGTCGTCAAGCACACACGGGCTCTGGATGGCCGTGTAGTTGCCGACGCCCGAGTAGCGGTTCCCGCCGGTTCCCGCGGACGCCTGTTCAGCATCATTGAATACTGCTGTGGTGGTGCGAACCAGCTTCTCTCTTAGGATGTTGCCCTCGTACGAGGAACGATACTCTTTCATGCACGGGTACAAGACGCACGAGGCTGCCATGTAGTCTCCGAGCCCGTCGTAGTAACTGTCGTGGGATTGCGATAGCCGGTGCGGACAGTGCAGCTTGGGTATCCCGGTCGAGTTGTCCGAGGTGCAAGGCGCTTTCGTTATCATGAGGATGCTGAAGTTGGCCATCGAAACGGAAGCCGCCTCGGAGAATTCTTTGGTGAACAGCTCGGTGTACGCGCTCAGGTTGCTGTAGCCGATCCACATGTACTCGCCCCCTAGGATGTTGAGGTAGGAGTCCTTGTCGGGCAACGTCAGGTTGCCTCCGCTCCCGGGCGGGCTGACGAACTTCGTCGTGTCGAGGCACCTACTGCACATGCCGATGCTCGCGTGAGTAACGCCTGTGCCCCAGTCCGGCCAAGTGCAGTTCCCGCTGGGGCAGCCGACCTTGACGTCGTTGTCCTGGCTGGCCGGATCCGTTATCCCTTTGATCATGGCGCTCTTCATGTCCACCTCCACGTCGTACATGCCCGCGCCGACCCGGTAGTACGACGACGACCCGGGCACGTAGTGGGCGGCAGGCATGGTGGAGGGCGCGAGATCCCACAGCATGGAGCAGGGAGCCGTGCGGACTGCCTGTTGCGTGACGGGGCCGACGGTCAGACTGGCGATGGTGACCAACGCGGCGGCGATGGCGAGTAGGCCGGCGGACGTGAAGCCCAGATTCCATACCAACACCCCAAAGAGTTTCATAGACCCGAGAACAGACCGACTCGCCCCGTCGAAGTCCTGGAGCTGCTGCAGAGGGCGGCTCCGCTCGGCGAACCACGCCCACTTGATCTGACCGATGATCTCGGCAACGGCGGCGACGATGGCGGCCCGTAAGAAGGTCGAGAGCAGCGCGATGGCGGAGTTGAGGTTGATCTCGAACGGCCACTGCGGCATGTAGTGGCCATCGTAGTACGCAAGGAGAGCGATGATGGCGGCGAGGAGGCAGAATGCCAAAAAGACGGTGAGGATCTCGAGGCCCCAGTACTTGAGAATATAGCGGATGCGGTTCCGGCTCTGTTTCGGCGTCGTAAGAATGGAAGGTTGCTGCTGCTGGTATGAACGGTCCTCCTGCGGCGGCTGTGGAGGGGATAGATGCTGCTTGTCATCGTCATCGTGAAATGGCCACCGGACGTTCGACTCTGTATTTGGCGTCGGGACCTGGGACGCCGTGCCCTGCTGAGGTTGTCCGACGTTGGGTGACATGGGCTGGTCGTCAAGCTCCCAGCTCTTCCGTGACTGCGACGCTACCATCTCTTTCGATCACACACCGGCTTAAAGGCTTGGGTGTTGATGTGCGTTGGTCGTTGGTTAGACCATCAAAGCCACGAGTTGCGACACGTAAAACCCATCCAGCAACAGACGAGAAAAGCCAAGTAAGGAATCACTGATATTCATCTTGGACGAGCTCAAGCCCCTTTTAAGGCTGAAAGGTTAACTCGAGGCTCAAGTTATGATTGAACGTTGATCCCAAGCCAACCGAAATTGGATGCTGATCAATCCTAGAAAACGGGATGCGCTCGGTCTGAGCCTCCACCTACCATGATGATCAAAAAGAAAAACTCGATCGTTTCATCTCCAAGAGTATCCACAAAGCCAGACACGTGGCCGGGCCTCGAGTGGAAATATCTCCCATTATAAGGACAACTGGACGACGACCCGTCTTGCATTTAACTGGCCTGACTCCCCATGTCACGATTAGGTCGAGTCGCAGGAGAGCGCCATCTTTGGAAACTCTCTCCCGTGCCCCAGTCCAATCGCATTCATGAAATCAATACATATGCGGAGCAGAAACATGCTAGTAGTTTCGCTAGCCCCCATGTCTAGGGGCTAGCTTCGTAGCTTCGTGCTAGAGAATTACGGCCCGGCGATCACCGGAGCTGATCGACGGTATGCATCATACGCCCACCGACACGGCTGCTGTCAGTGGTTCAAAGGGTACTATTCTCCATCGGCTTAAGTTCACTTCACCCTGCGACTGTTGAGATGGCAGGCCTTTGTTGAGGAACTCGCCTGCGCATGCAAAGGAACACGTTCTTGGCTTGCATTTATTGTTTGCAACGTTAAGATGCCACAGACGTATGGCGACCCCGACATCGCTAGCTGAGAATGACTGAGCATGCACCGAGACCTCATAACGACATTTGCGTAGGTTGCTCAGGCTGCCCCTCCCCATAACCATCATCATGCGCGGGACACAAAAGGCGTGTTCCAGTACCCGGGAAAGTAAGTGGGCACTTTGGTGGCGATCCACCTGATGATTGCCGCGTTTGTCTCCTCGGGCTTCTCGAAGGCAACCCAGTGCCCCGCCTCGATGGTGACCTCGGTAAGATCCTCGCACAGCTCCCGCATGGGCTCACTCAGCCTGGAAATCGTCGTGTCGCAGACGGTGTCCCACCGAGCCCCGATGAACAGGACGGGGAAGCTGAGCCGGCGCCCGTTGGGCGCCTTCTTGTCGTAGACCTTGTTGGCCTCGAAGTTGCGGTAATAATCGTTGGGGCCTTCGAAGCCGTTCCGCTCGAACTCGGCCACCATGCGGTCAAAGGCGGGCTTGTCGTCCTTGAACAAGGTTATCTCGAACGGCACGTCTGGTGCACCGGGAGCGGGGCCAAACCACCCGCCGTTCTTGCGGACTGAGCTGGTAAAGGCGGGCTTGCCATACTGCCCCGAGTCGCCGCGCCCATACAACAGTTTGACGGTGTTGGACACGTTGTGGCGCAGCTGCGCGGCGCTGGCTTCGGGCTGCTCGTTGTGGAAGATTTGGTAGTCCCACTGCGCGTAGGGGAACTGGTCCTCGGGATACAGCTCGCGGTTGGAAAGGCTGACGAGAGTCTCCGGGTCGATTACGTTGTACGGCACGGCCATGCAGCACACCGCGACGCACTTGTCCGGGTGGTGAGAGGCGAAGCCCCAGACGAGGCCGGCGCCCCAGTCGTGGCCGATCCAGATGGCCTTGTCGCGGCCGATGTGGGCAAGGAGGGCTAGCAAATCCGATACATGGTGCTCCAGGGCGTAGGCCTCGGGCCCTTGCGGCACGCTGGAGCGTCCGTAACCGCGCGTGTCCGGCGCAATGACGCGAAAGCCCAGAGATGCGAGGGCCAGGAGCTGGGGTTTCCACGTCTCGCCGTTCGCAGGCCAGCCGTGAACAAAGATCACAAGGGGTCCCTGGGAAGGGCCGGCGGACCAGTAGAATGTGGTCTTGTCGCCGCTGTGGTCGAACTGATTCTCACTGAGGGTTGGCGGAGCCATCGTGGAGAATGGAGTCTGTGACTGGGCTCGAGACTCGGCTGATTTATGACACGGTTGGTTCGCAAGCTAGGGATGATTGAGGTGAATGTTCCGTTCAACTGATGCATGAATGAGTGAATTTATATTCAACCACCCGACTGACTCGACTGCCTCCGTGGAGGATGCGGAGTCTATTACTCATGTCGGATCTGAGTAAGCATGTCAGCAGCACCTACAGATGGATGTTGTGTCACACTGCCAGGATAAATAAAGCCGCTGATTTAACATCCTGCATCGCGTACAACATGAGCAAATCTGGCGCGAAAAACACCGGGACATTTTTCAAGTATATCAGAGCTCACGGATCGCGGAACTCATATTCGCACGGGTTCTTTCTTTTATTTTCACTTTCCCACCAAACGCGTTTCCGCATAGGTACGGATATATCAAGGCGAATGGAATTTGCGGGGAGCTCTCGGGCACGATGGATTCTTCGCTACCAGTCCAGGGCCAAGGTTGATCCCACGGACTCGGTGACCTTGCCAGAAGTGGGAAGTCGTTTGCATCTCACAGAGGCTGCTTACATCTGGCATACTCTGCAACCCCTTCAAAGTATGCGAAGTGTAACAAAGATATCCAGACGGTCTCTATCGGGGTTGCATAAGCAGACATACAATGATAGCGGCACAGTCGCAAAAAGACGTTACAAGTATTTTGCCCAATACCCAACACAATAACAAGGTTAAGTTTCTAAGCGTAACGCCTCGGGCAAAACCCATATGGCTCTCTCAGCTGCAGGGACTGGCCCTTTTCCTGCAACACGCTATTAACACTGAAACTCTGCATTGGGCTAATTTGCAACTCGGCTTACCGGCAGGCGAGCCGCGCCCGGTGGCGCCCAGGAGGTGGCTAACTAGGTACATGTATGCGCTAAAGACAATAATACATGTGCTTTTTCAGAGCACATACTTAAACAGCGGGGATCTGTCTCCCATGTCGAACAGCTCCTCCTCGGTGTACCTGGCCTTCGCCTCATCGGCTATCTTGGCCTTGCGCGCATTCCCTGACTTGTAGCTCCACTCGAGCAGGAAAGCAACGATGAGCCCGCTGCCGCCGAACGCCAAGCTGAGACCGAACCCGGTGTGATACTTTGGGTTTTCGCTCTCCAGGTACATGAAACTTCCCACGATGCCGCCGACGTTGCCGACGCAGTTCATCAGAGCGATTCCGATGGCTCTCCGGGAGGCCGGGGCGATGTTGTTAGCGTTCCAGGAGGCCGCCGCCGCCTGGATGGGGTAGATGCCGACGACGGCGAGGACCACGGCGAAATAAGCCACCCCCTTCTTGGCCTCGAGCTCCCCGTCGAGCGAGAGAATGATGGAGTACGCAACCGCGACTATTCCAAGCGGGGTGACCAGGAACGGCATTCGCCAAAAGAACCGGTCGGAGACCTTGGCGAAGGCGATGGCCGATATGGCAGCAGCAACGTACGGCGGTGCCGAGAGAAGCTGTGCCTCGGTCGTGGCAAACCCCATGGCCTTGGTTATGGTTGGAAGCGTGAACTTGATGCCATAGGACAGAGCCGACTGGCACATCAAGAAGTAGGCCTGCACGTAGATCCTCCAGTTGGTGAATATCATCTTGAGGTCCTTCCAGTTGACGCGGCCGCCGGCGCCGCTCTCTTCGCGGGACCCGCCTCCCTGTTTGATGAAGATTGAGAGCTCCAGGTACCGTATCTCTTCGGGCTCAAGCCACCCTGTCGAAAGCGCCGGTGTATCGACGAGCAGAAAGAAACAGGCCACGCCGATGAAGACTGTGGCTATCCCCTCTATTAAAAAAATGTATTTCCATCCGGCAAGACCACCAAGACCATCCATCTCGGCGATGCCCGCGGCGAGGAGACCGGAGAAGGCACCAGACAAGGCGCTTGCGCAGTAAAAGTACGAGATGCGAGTCGAGAGATCCTTCGGCTCGTACCAGAAGGAAGTGAGGTAGATGGCGCCGGGGAAAAAACCAGCCCTGGCGGGTTTCGGTGTAAGCGGGTGGGCCAAACGAGGAACTGGTGATGGCGTTGAGGGGAAAGCAGGGTTTTTGTTGAGGGAACTTACTCAAACGTTCCGAGGAGCACACGAGTGACCATCAAGCCCGCAAAGTTCTTAACAAATCCTGTGCAGGTCATGACAAGGCCCCATGCAAGAGTGAGGCCACCGAGGTAGGTGGACGGGCGCTTGAACTTTTTCAACAAAATGTTACTGGGGACTTCGAACAGGACGTAGGGGATGAAGACTGCACCGCCGCATGTCAGCTCCGTTCGTTTGGCATTCCATGACTGGCGTGTGAGAAAGCGTTCAAGATCCGATAATGTACGTACAGATAGACAGGACGGTGTTGTACTGCACACCTGTCATGCCCAAGTCGTCAACCATTCCCTCGATCTTGGCATTGCCAATGTTTGCGCGGTCAATGTGACAGATCAAGTAAAGAACAGAGAGCATCGGAATCAAGCGGACGTCAACCTGGGATGTGGATCAGTCGCCAAAGCCCATTCGACACGATTCGACCCGCCATACCTTGCGGAAGACCTTTTTCCTCTTCTCCGCCGGATAGTTGGTGTAGAATTCGGCGTCGTCAGTGCTCAAACCGAATACACGAAATCCATTGACATCCATGGCTTCGGGTACCTTTTCAATATGGACCTCCCTAGAAGTCCGACGGCCTATCATGTCAGCCTCGTTCTTTTCGAGGGAGCGCCTTGCGGTAGCCATCGTGGCGTAGGGTCCTTATTGATTCCCGGAAGACGATGGCCAAAAGGGAGGCAGAAAGCAATAAGCTCGTGTACTAGGGATGAAGCGAGGAGGATGAGGAGAAGGGCCTCTTGAATTCGAGGTCTCGATGACTCCTCTCAAAACATCGATAAACAAGGAACCATCCCAGATATATTTCGACTTCACAAGACACACACCCGGAAGCAGGTTCGTCCTATTGGGTGGTCCCGGCTCCTGCACCCCAGACGCCAAGTCCGGGCCGTGCAGTGCGGGGAAGTGGTTCGTTTTCGAGTCGGATACGGGGGCTGGCACGGGATGAACATCATACCATCCTTTTCCGTTGGATTATCCGTGAATTCCGTCATGTTGTTTCTCTTCGTTACATTACACTAAGAGTCTTGAGCCTTCTGACCGGCAGGGGTTTGTGGCCACAGACGGGAGATGCTCACGGGGTGAAGTTCAATATGACAAGTTCATGACAGGTCACCACATCATAGCAGTCGACGTAATAACCGTGCACGGGTGAAGGGTATGGCCAAACATCTCAAGCCTGTCGTTTCCGTTCTCGTTGTCGTTAAACTGATATATTCATTGCGTACTAAACTGGCATAGCCGGTGTATGCCACGGCAAAGCTCGGATGGGTCTACCAGACATTCTGGACTAAATTTTTATAGGCGAATCGATTTAATATTGATTGTTATAAGTAGTTGCCTTACTTTCATCAATAGTGTTCGAAAAACATTTGCATACATAACCCGATGTGATTCGGGGATACAGAAGTAGGGAACAACATCTATTTTCTCGCTCTCCCAATGGGGATCTCCAACACCACGCCAAACGAAGCTACCGCAGGCACTCCTCAAAGGGACCTCTTTCTTGAACGGATAAGGCGGGAAAATCCCCGTTGACAGTCACACCGGTAGAATTACCCCGCAGACGGGGGTCTTGGGCGACGCTGGTAGATCACTTGTCAGATGGCCACAGATTGTACGTATTCTGCGTTCAAAGCTCCCTCGAGGATCACCCAGTGACGCTGCTTCAGACGCGCGGCAGCGGGTGAGCGAGGGTAAGCTAGGGTGAAAATTGCCCGCAGATGGTGATACAGAAGACACCAGGGCAACTAAAGCCGAAGGCCAAGGGTTATACCAAGCAATTAGCGTGATATCAAAAGGTAATTCATTAGATGCCAGTTCTTCACTACCTTCATCCCTCTCATAGAACAGTCCTTCATTTAGAAGAACCTAATCTGTGTTCGGCGAGGTGTGGAAGGTCTTGAAGAGCTGCGAGTACGGCAAGCCGATGGACCGCAAGCAGGATACGGTGGGCGAGTCAATGGATGGATGCTATCATGACATAGTAGCAAACACGCATGCACTGTGTATACGCACGGAAAATAACAATCGGGTTTTTGAAAATCAATCGCATCAGCGTCTGGTGTACTAATACCAACTGGAGCTGAGCGGGAAAGGCAAAGGCTATCTTGAGATTGTTAATCTGCTTCTCAGCAATGAAGCACGGGTGACTTGACTTAACAGTTACTGAGGCTGTCATAGCTTTGGGCTTTTAACAACATGATAGAATGACTGACATGTATAGTTTTATCATTAAACTTGGTCTAATAACCTAATCGAAACCACTAGCTCCCTCAGTATCCAACTGTTAACTCGTTTACGCGCCAACGTTTCCACCATCTTGTGACTGACAACCGTCTGTGAGCTTTAAAAACTCCATCCCAACTTGCGCGTTACACAGGTCCTCAAATTGCTGTGACTGGCTCACTGGAACACAGCATGCCTAGAATTTGTCTAACAGTTAACATCCATCGTTTAATTAAGCAAGCTGACTACTAAGAACTCACGCCATTGCCAGCATCCGGGGCGTTTAAAGTGTCGCAGGGATCCTCAGCGGCGCCTAAACCATCGCATATAACCGTTACCTGCTGCTGGGCAGGCGTCGAAGGTTTGGCGGCACTTGGATCTGTATTGGCCCCGAATGTTACAGTACCAAAGACAACAAGTGCTGCAATAAAGGTTTTCATTTCAATGGTTTAGATGCGGATTCCAGGATAAGTGAGTAAATACTCAAATTAGTGTCTTTGTGAAGTTTATAGTCCACGTCTTGCCGAGATGTGAGGGATTAATCAGGGTAACTAAAAAGAGAAGAATGAAATCACCTATACGGCCAGACTCTGCGTACTTTCCAAGTTTCTGTACTTTTTTGTGATATGGGTATATAATTGTTCTAGACCCCTACCAAGCTTTTATCCTCAATCCATAAGCAGGCTCTCTTCAAAGCAAGAGTACATCGCTATCGGTTACTCCGGTTAGACGTTTCATACAAGATTATATCAATTAGTTACCAAAATCATTATACTACCTACGCAATGATAGAAAAATTGTTGACAGGGGTGCATCAGTCAGAGCATCCGCACCTGGAACGTCTGAAGTGGCGCAGATTGCTACCCCTGTGTTGCAACATAACTAGTTACAACTTACAAGCAGGTGTAGCCCCACGAGGGAGCGTGAGATGCGGGCGCAGACAGCATTCTATTAGCATTTCACTAGGGAGGCAAGGCAGAGATAGCTAAGATTGAACGGACAACACCGCAAGAAGTAGGAAAAGCCACGTGGCGATTATAAGATTGACCGATGGTTATATGTAAGCATGAGAGCTTCTATCCAAATGTCGTAGACGTTGTCGCGCGTTGAAAAGAGATCAATGTTTCTCGGCACAGAGACCAAAGGGCACCAATCAGTCTGTAGTCTGCAGCCCGTGATATTTCTGTGGCATCGATCGTAGTGTGCCTGCTGTCTAATGCTTTCTCTGTGCAGAAAGTGAGACCATCGTGTCGGGCTCGTCGCCGTCGTTGTCGCAAGACGTCGCAAACTTCGTCGAGGGGGCAGACAACCCAGAACTCTTCAGTGATCACTGTGCGAATATCGATTCGGACGCATTCATTGTGCTTCATGTGATAACCTGCGAGGTGGTCACTGGGGCCGTGCTGGTTTTCAAGGATTATTTATGTTAGATCGGGATGGCGCGAGATCGTGTAACACAGAAGGAAGGCGGTTAACAGGAAGCGGTCGAATTTGCGGCGTTTCTTCTGTGACGGCAGAATGCCCGAAGACGATTTTATCTAGTGTTAGGCGTGGGGTCCAAGAGTGCGATACCAAATCTTGTTTCGGAACCTGCTACGGCATTATGATTCACATGCCCATTAGTTGAAGTCATGCAACAGAGGTGCTGTTTGCTGGTGAATTCGCTAGCAGGTCTGAGTGAAAGTCAGTGTTAGTAGAAGCTCTACACATACACATATTATAACGCCAGAGGCCAATTTATAAGCGTATTAAGTAGTTAGAGATGTGTTACGGTTAGATATCTGATAGTAGGGTTTCTACTAAAAGTATAGCTAGGGTTAATACTTAGATAACAGTATTATTAGCTTACTAGTCTGTTAATCACTCAGTAATCAGTTAAATAGTTAAAGGTTATTAGGGTAGCTTATATAGCTTCTTTATTAATAAAATATAGATAGGATACTAAAAGGTATTTAGAGAATATATTATAAGTTAATTACTAAAGAGCTATAGAAGTTCATCCTAAGTCCTAGACTTAGTCCGTCCTATATATAAGTCTTAATATCTAGTAATCTTTCTTAAAGCCTTACTTCTATTAGTTATAATTACTTCCTTTCTCTAGTAACTGCTTAATAGGTTTTAGTAATTAATTAATAGATCCTAGTAATTACTTAGTAGGTCCTATAGAGTAATTACTTTATCTTATTATTATATAACTTATCTATAGTTCTTCTATTCTATAGGGAGTTATCCTTCTATTAGTATATAAGATACCGTACTACCTATACTTCTAAGCTCTAGTAGAGCTATTATTACTTATAGTCTTATTAGGTTATAATATTAGGTCTCCCCTCTTAAAGGTCTTATCTTTAAAACTAATAAGTAGGTTATATACCTTAGGTAGGGGGTTTCTATAGTTTCCCTTTTTCTTATAACCGTCTTACTAATACTATATTAGATTCTTTATTAAGGCTATTATTATCTATCCCTTATTATAAGTGTTATACGTTACAGATTTTCTAATTTAGCTATAAAGTTATACTGTATTCTTATTATTATAGTAAGGGGGTTTATTATAAGATATTATTAGGTAGTAAGGTTTATAATAAGTATACTTATTTAAGTTATTTATATAATACTACTTAAGATACTATTTATTTTTATAAGTTTTCTTATTATTTCTTTCTTTAGCTAGATTTACTAACTTAGTAGTAGTTAATTGATTATTAGATAAGGTAAGTTATTTAAATAGAGAGGAATAATCTAAAGAGGTTATTCTTTATTAAAGGGCTACTATATTAAGAAAAGCTTAGGTAGAAATAGATATATTACTTATAAAGTTAGATTATATTTAATAGGTAAAGAGAATAGTATTTAAGAAGGGTAATATAGTATTATCCTTTATTAAAGAGGGTTCTATAAAGGAGTCTTTAGTAGTTAGGGAGGTCTAATCTATAGGTAGTTTTAGTACAGTAGATTTATTAGGGGTCCTTCTAGAATTTAATCTAAATGATTTATTTTAGTAGTCCTTAAATATTTCTAAAGGAATAGGTTCTTAGTTACTAGTTAGTATCTCTAGGTAGATAAAGGGGTTTTTATCTTATAGTTATTCTATTTATTAGGGTCTAACTACTAGTCTTAGTTAAATAATTTATTTCTTATTCTTATACCTTTTTTATCCTTACTTATTAGGACTAGTTATAACTAGGTTTTACTTATACTACTAGGTCTAGTACTATTTAAGTGTTTCTAGTATATAACTTAGATTTAATACTAGTTCCTATATATTATCTTTATATTTATATTTTTTCTATTTTATAAGGTATTAAGTTTTATTATTATTATAGTAGTTAATATAGTTAATAATTCGTTTAACTTTATATTTTAGTTTATTAGTATTAATAATAATAGGGTCCTTAGTAGTTAATCCTTATAGTACTAGTTCTAATAGTGTAATATAGAATACTAGGTATATTCTTATTATATTAGGTAAGTCTAGTTTATAATTAATATTTAAAACTTTTCTAAAGATTTTAAAAGGTTTAAGTTTTTTATAATTAAGTTTATTACTTAGTTATTTTATTTTAATATTTTATTAGAGAAGATAGGTACTATCTCCCTCTTTAAAGGTTAGTCCCTTAATCTTTAAATTATTAGTATATTTCTTTATTTATTCCCTAATAAATTTAAGGTTTCTTATAGCTTTATCTTAGATTTCTTAGAGTTTACTAATATTTACTATAGTCTTTAGGGCCTATAGTTCTTCTTATAGTTCTCTATATACAGTTAGTTAAAATCTAAAGTTTAGAAAGAATAGTAAAGATAGTATGCTTTCTCTAATAGCGCTATTATAAGTGAATTAGGCTAGAGGTAGTAGTAGTACCTAATTATCTTAGTTATAGTTAATATAGTATTATAGATACTGTTTTAGTATCTAGTTAATTCTTTCTATTTATCTATCGGTTTATAGGTAGAATAAGGTTAATAGCTTATAATTAGCTCCTAGTTATAAGATTAGAGATCTCTAGAATTTAGATATAAATAGCTTATCTCTATCTAATACTATTTCCTTTAGTAATCTATATTAGCTAGTAATATATTTTAGAAAGGTATATATAAGTTCTTTTATAGTACTTAATTCTAAATAGGGGATAAAGTATATGTACTTTATAAGTCTATTTATAATTATAAGGATACTATTATAGTATACCTTAATAAGTAGTTCCTTAGATTTTAGTAGTTTAATAATAAAATCTAATAAGATTAAATACTATAATTCTAATAGAATTAGTAGTAGTTAAATATATCTATATAGCTAGTAAGAGCTGTTCTTACTCTTTTTATAAAGGTTATAGTCCTTAATTATTAAAGCTACTTCTTATTATATAATACGTTTATTATAGTGTTACCTAATTTTTTTATAGGTCTTTATAATTCCTTAGTATCTATATACCTTAGCTCTATATATCTTATATATCTTATTAGTTATTATTTTACTAGTTAAGCTAGTATTAACGTACGTACTAATTATAATAAGTTTCTAAGTTAGTATAATTTTACTATTATTATTATATTTAAAGATAACTCTTATTTCCTTTAGTACTTAGATTTTATAGTCCGTTCTTCTATTAAGAGCGTTAGCTCTTCTATTTTTTATTCCTTTATAATAGATAATTTTAAAATAGTATCTTAATAGGAATTCTAACTATTAGATTTATCTTTTATTAAGAACTTTAGATATTATAAAGTATATAAGATTCTTATAATCTAAGTGGATAATAACTTAGTGTTTAGTTCCTAATAGGTAGTATCTTTATTCTTAAAAGGTGTGAATTATTACTATAAGTTCCTTATTATAGATTTAATAATTTAATTTTAGTTTAGCTAATACTTTAGAAAAGAATATATAAGGGTATAGTTTTCCTTACTTATCCTGTTATCCTAGTTATCTGCCTATAGTAAAATCTAAAGCGTCTACTTTAACTTTAAATTATTTATCTAAGTTAGGTATTATAAGAACTGGCTTAGTTATAACGAGCCCCTTAAGTTTATTAAATAATTATTAGTATTATTCTATCTATTTAAATTAGGTGTCTTTCTATATAAGTTTCTATATTAGTTATATAATATTACTAAAATTCCTAATAAATTTATAGTAGAAGTTAATAAATCTTAAGAAGAATTATATATCCTTTATATTCTCTAGAATAGGCTATTCTTTAATAGCTTCTATCTTTTTATCTTATATTTATACTTTACCTAGGGTAATAGTGTATCTAAGGTAGTCTACCTTCTAAATATAGAATTTACTTTTTTCTAACTTAACTAGAAGCTTTACTTCTTATAGTTTATTAAGTACTTAGTGTACGTACTTCTTATATTCTATAAGGTTCTTAAAGAATATAAGGATATTATTAAGGTAGTAAATAATAAAGACGTCTAGCTTTTCTTATAAGATATAGTTAATTATTATTTAGAATATTATAGATATATTAGTAAGTCTAAACGGTATAATAAGTGTTTTAAATAGTCCTTATTATATTTAGAATATAGTCTTCTATTTATCTCCTTCCTTAATATAGATTAAGTTATAGGCTCCTTTAAGGTTAAGTACTATAAACTATTCTGCTCTATATAAGAGGTTCTATAGCTTAGTTATAAGTAGTAGCAGGTAGCTGTTTTTCTTAATAATATTATTAAGTTTCTAATAGTTAATATATAGTTATAGTTCTCTATTCTTCTTAAGAATAAATAGGATTAGATATCCTACTAGTAATTCTAATAGTCTAATATAGCCTCTTACTAGGCTCTTATCTAGCTATTTATTAAGTGTTTCTCTCTCTATTAGGTTAAGTGTATAGATAGGTTCTAGCTTTAGTGTTTTTCCTTTAAGCAGTTATATCTTATAGTCCTATAGACTATACTTAGGTAGTCCTATTTCTAGATCTTTAGTAAATAGCTTTATATATCTATAGTATTCTAGAGGTACTGTATTATAACGGTTTTCCTTTAAGACCTTTATATCTTTTTTCTATATTATTTCTTTAATAGTTACTATAGATATAAGTTACTAGTCTCTTATAGGCTTAATCCTTTAGATATATATAATATACTTCTTTAGTTACTTAGATTTACTTAGGGGTTACAGTATATAACGCTGCCTTATAGCTAAATCTCTTTACTAGAGTTAGCCTGTTCTCTAGTTAATATCTAGGTTATTCTTTACTAACTAGGGTATCTTAAGGATAATATTATATTACCCTATAGCTATTATATTAAAGACTAGTTATTTATAATAATCTTAAATCTTTATTATAAGGGGTTGTATTTCCTTATTAATAGTTCTTCTGCTATATATAACTACTTCTCCTTTAACAGTTTATAGGTTATATATAACGTTCTTATCTTTCTATTTAATTCTTTACTAATTTACTAGTTATAGTAAAATTAGGTTTACTTAAGCTCTACTGTTAACTATAACTTTAGTAAGCTATCTATTAAGTTAGACTGTAAGCACTAAGTGTGCTTTATTATTACTCTTTATTACTAAGTAGAGGGACTTTTTATCCTATTTTACTTCCTATATCCCTTTTATAGTTAGTATTAGTTATTTTTTAGCTTTTTTTAAGAGGGTCTAGCCTTCTTATTTTATTTTCTCTATACCCTAGCTTTATCTATATAGTAATATTTATATTTATTATATATATAATTATATCAGTTTTTAGTCTAGCTATAGATATATAGTATTAGATATATTAGGCTAAGTGTTATATAGAGTGTGTATTATTAGTACTGCTTAACCTTCTAGGTATAGAGGTCCTTACTATTATAGTACTTTAGAATAGGTTTAGTATTATTTCTCTAGAGATAGAAGGTATATACTCCTTTCTATCCTCTATACCTTATATATTCGTTATAAATATAGTCTGTTTAGAATACTTAGTAGTATAGTAGGTAACTAGGTTTAAGATATCTATAGTCTCTAAATATAGGTTCTTTTTTATAGGTTATAATAGGTTATCCTTTAATATCTATATCTTATATACTATAGAAGGTAAGTTCTTATTTATTAGTATCTTTTAGGACTTTATAGAAGGTATATTAACTTTTAGCTTCCTTTCTTACTAGGGGGTTATTTATAAAATTAATATAAGTTTATTTTATAATAGGTTTATCTAAGTTATACCCTAGTATACTTTCTAAAGGTAATAAGAATAATAGGATTATATATCTCTATTATTTAATCTGTTTATCTTCCCTTATAGTTCTAGTTCTTAACTAGCTAATCTTAATAAGTTATTCTATAGCTCTCTATTCTATCTTACTTAGTTATATAAACTTATCTAGTAATAGTATAGATAAAGATTTAGAGTCTAATCCCTATACTTTAATAGTATCTTAAGGGGTAGGTTCTCTATACTAGAGTTATAGTTTTATAAAGGTAGTCTTATTCTTTCCTATTTATTTCTTTATAACTATAATTATTTAAGTAATTTAATTATTTTTAAATATAGTAATATTAATATCTTAATTATTAATAGGAATCTAATAGTATACACTTAGCTAAGCGTTATCTCCCTCTAAATAAATATCTTTAGTAAGGAGTAATGCTTCTTTTAGGGCTATTAGTTCCTATTCTTTATACCTATAATTCTATAGGGTTTAGTATAGTTAAGAGTAGGCTTATACTAAGCGTTCTATATTCCCTTTATTAGTCCTCTTATTATTAATTTATTATTAGAATTATTTTATTTTTAAATGTAGTATTTTTATAGTTTAGTATAGATTATAAAGTATCTATTTATTATACTTATTTAACACTCTATTAATTACTTTATTAGTTTAGGTCCTTATCTAAGTGAGTTCTTTAATAGGGATCTAATAATAGGCTTAGTTATTAGTAGTAATGTTTCCTTTATAGGTATAGTTTTATAGTTTATTATATATTTATTCTTATAGTTATTATTATTCTATAGTAATAACTTTAGTTAGTTAAGTTCCTAACTTAGTAGCTTTAAGAACAGTATCCTATAGGTTTTATTCTAGCTGTAGTTATTTCTAATAATTACCTTAAGCCTAAATCCTTTTTTCTAATTATTATTTAAGGATATTTAGAGTATCTTTAGTATATAGTTACTTAATCCGTTCTTATATAGTGTTATATACTTAAATAAGCTTCTAAATTAACTATTAGTTCTATCTTTTAGAGTCTTATTCTTATTATCCCTATTACTTTCTTATAATAGATATAGTTTTCTTTTTTAGTTCTTTTAAGTACTATCCTACTTATTCCTTCCTATCCTAGTAGGTAAGGTAGTTATTATTATAGTAGGTAGTTTATAAGAGTTATAGGTATAGGACTTCTTTCTAAGCTATATTAGCTTATTTAATATATTTAGAGAGCGTTTTATTTTATAGCTACTTAAGCTGCTTATATTCCTATATAAAGTATCCTTTCTTTTTATAGTTATAGTATTTAATATCTTTTTTATTTTAGGGTAATCTACCCTATTTTTAGGCTATACTAACGTCTATAGGTCTAGTATAGTGTCCCTATAACGTACTTAGCTAGTTACTTTAGGGTTTCTAGTATTAGTTTTACCCTTTATTTTACTACTAGGGTAGCTTTAGTCTTTAGGTATATTTTCTACTTATATTAATATTAAGCCTTTATATTTCTCCCTTTTCTTTATACTATTTATATAAGTAAGTATCTATCTTAATTATAAGATTAATATATAAAAGAAAGTCCTTTAGAATATTTATAACTTTAGTAAGTTCGTCCTTAACGTCCTCTTTAAGTCTAGAGTAGAATATAAAGATTAAAGAGTTATTAGTTATACTAAGTCTAGTAGTAAGCCTTTTAAACTTAGTAGTATAATAAGAGGTAGCCTTATTTTATTATAAATTAGTAATATTTCTCTTTACTTATTACTTTTTATTAGGTTTTTAAAATAGTAACTTTAAAGTATACTTAAATCCTACTATAGTTCTAAAGATTCCTTAGGTTTTATAAGAGTATAATTTAAAGTTACTATTATTTTATAAGAACTCTTTCTAAAAGGGTTTAAACTAGGAAAGCGCCCTTCCTTATAAGAAGGTCCCTATATAGATAACTCTTTTAGTTTTATTATAGAAGTTAGTAGTATAGAAAGTCTAATAGGTATATACTTAGATTAGGAATCCTTTTAGATACCTATTAGTACTATTATAGGTATTAGGAGAGTTAAGTTTAAGCTTATCTTATCCTTTTACTAGAGTTAAGATAATATTAGCTGCTCTTTAGAGGGTTTTAACTTTATATTCTAGCTTAATAGCTTTATTATTCTTTACTTTAAGCTTAGTAAGAGTGTTATTAATAATAGCCTATATCTAGGCTATATTACTATTATTCTTCTACTATATAGTAATTAGGTATCCTTTATTTTCTTTAAACTTCGTTATAGAGTAGTAGAGTTTTTAATAGGCTTCCTTAGTTAGAGTAATATCTCTATTATTATCTAGTTTAATATTAGGTAAGGTATAGCCTGTTATATTAACATCCTTAGTTAAGGCGAGTTCCTAAGCTAAGTTTTAACTAGTAGTTAAGGTAGGGGTCTTACCCTTTAAGGATATTAAAGAGGTATTAGTAGTAAATATTATTATAGTACTATTAGGTAGGTATTAAGGTTAACTTACTTAATAGGAGTAATTAAAGTATTATAGTTAGATATCTAATAGTAGGGTTTCTACTAAAAGTATAGCTAGAGTTAATACTTAAATAATAGTATTATTAGCTTATTAGTCTATTAATTACTTAATAATTAGTTAAATAGTTAAAGGTTATTAGAGTAGCTTATATAGCTTCTTTATTAATAAAATATAGATAGGATACTAAAAGGTATTTAGAGAATATATTATAAGTTAATTACTAAAAAGCTATAGAAGTTTGTTCTAAGTCCTAGACTTAGTCCGTCCTATATATAAGTCTTAATATCTAGTAATCTTTCTTAAAGCCTTACTTCTATTAGTTATAATTACTTCCTTTCTCTAGTAACTGTTTAGTAGGTCTTAGTAATCAATTAGTAAATCCTAGTAATTACTTAGTGGGTCCTATAGAGTGATTACCTTATCTTATTATTATATAACTTATCTATAGTTCTTCTGTTCTATAGGGAGTTATCCTTCTGTTAGTATATAAGATGCTGTACTGCCCGTGCTTCTAAGCTCTGGTGGGGCTGTTATTACTTGCAGTCTTGTTGGGTTGTAACAAGATGGTAACAGGGAAGAGGGTAATCACTAATTTTAATGAAGTTTTGACGCGGTAGCTCAATTAACCGATTTGAAAGGTAGAAATTTATAAGAGAGTGCGGTGGTTGCTATGTAGATATGTCAAGCTAAGGAGAAGAGGGATATATTTCATTGTGTTGTCACGCTGGTGGACCTTTAGTCGCCAGTATTTGCTGGTTATTTCCAGTTGATGCGTCAGTACATGTATAATAGCGGACTAAGGAAAACAGTCACCCCCGACGCCGCCCATGCAATAAGGTACCCGGTTTCGTCGTATGCCTTGACTCACTGCAACGGCGGTCCGCTATATGGTGGACATTAGTCTTAAGTATGTTAACCGTAATCTTCAATCACTGAAACCAAGCACTTGTATGGCCATGTGGGGGCCGAGTTTTTAAGTGCAACTATTGACTCAATGCATATTCGACAGTGGGCACATCTTCGACTGAAATAGTGAACGTCGATATCGAGCACGCTAAATGCAATTGTGAGACGCCTTAACCAAATTCTTCTGCGCCAAGTACCCAGCCCTTGCCAATTCTGCTAACCTTATATGGCAATGGGCTATATGGTCTGGACTTGCTATCCGAGAGGCTGTTCCCTGCCCGCCACGGAATCTGTACGAACAGCGAATCCCGTCACAGAATATGTGGCGAATCCCGCAACGCGGCCGGGCTTCGGACAAGTCCCCGAGCACCCGAGTCAGCGCAGGTAAAGGGGGCCCCGGCGGTGCGCAGTAAGTTATGGGCACCTTTTCACACGAATCCATTCCCCTATACCCCCATTCCAGCAGTGCCTGGCACGCATGTACTAGACCAGCGACCTTGTCCAATGCTTGGTAGGTTTCGCGGATCTGACGGCCTTATCAGACCCAAGAACATGGCGTGTAGGGCTGCGTGGCAGTGATGATATATATGCATGTGCTTCTCATATCGAACCCTAACATCTGACTGGACGTCGTGTTGGAAAGCCCATAAAATCGCCGGTGCATGGACGCATGGCTTCCTAAGGGCGGATTCCAATTTCTATCCATATCATCGCCTGAATCTTGGCTTGAAAATCCTTTGGAGGTGAGGATCTCCCACTTGCTTACTCACTTGTGTTTCATCTCACTCACGCCCACCGAAGTTCTTTTCGGCAGTTGAGGCGCAACGCATGCTAGGTTGGCCGGGGCCCAAGGGTTTCTCCCACCCGATGACAGCTCTACGAACCATTGATACACCTTTATCTTGACACATACCTCAACCTCCCGCATCTGGCTCATCTCGTCTTTAAAGCTGGGATGGGGGCCCGTGCCCTGGCATGAATTCCGACATGAGACCATCTATTTTGGGTCTAGTTAATTTCCCCCCCTCGTGAATCTCCAATGACCCCAAGGAACCAGGGAGACCAAAGGTCCAAAGCCCACATTAGCGCAAACCTTGCCGGCATTATGCTGGCATCTTTCTTCTACGCTAGTCGAGAGCCCACGGCGAGCTCGGCGAACTCCGCAATTACATCACCGCCCCAAGAGACATAACGACTGCTCGTCCCAACCTGGCGAGAAAAACTCAACCTTCAGCCTTCTCAACCCTCTCAAACGCACGGAATGTCCGACCGAACCACGGCGCGACATAATCAGACAATCACACCAATCGCTCGGAGGCCGATGAACCTTTAATACAGCAATGGCATCCGCGGAACACAGGCCGGACCCGGACGGAGATGACCGGTATGAGGAGTCTCCGGAACCTCAGCCGGAGAGCGTCCCGGCGCGGTCCGCGACGGCCGCGACGGCCGCCAGTCGCGCGTCAAAGAAGCCGGTCCCGAAACAAAAGCTCACGGAGAGGCTAGGCCTCGACGTGCCGACGGTTGTCATGATGTTCAAGGGCTCGCTGCCACCCCTCATCGGCATCGCCATGTACCAGGCAACACCCGTCGCGCAGTACTTCACCACGCTAGGCTACCTCGTGGCCATTATTTCAGTACTCGCCTTTGCCATCCTTCCGAGGGGCAAATATCTGCAGAACCTTGTTCTCAATGTTTCCGGAATCCTCATCGGCGGTGCCATCTCCATGCTGGCGCTGTGGTCCGGTGTTCAGGCCAGGCGCAACACAGCCTCTGCCGAGGAGTTGGCCTCTGGTTTGCCGGTCTACAACTCTAGTCAATCGGTAGTCTGCGCCATCTGGCTCTTCTTCAACATCTGGATATCCAACACGCTGCGGGCCAAGTACCCGGCCTTGAACCTTCCCGTCATGATCTACTCCATCTTCATGAACGTCGCCTGCACCTTTGGGCCCCTGATGGTAACGACCGCCACGGCCGAGTCGTTCGTGAAGCGCCTCCTGGTCGCGATGCTCAGCGCCATGGGTATCGCCACAGGCGTGTCCCTTTTTGTCTTTCCTGTTTCCAGCCGAAAGGTAGTGAGCGGCGAGTTCAAGGCGGCGATTGGGCTCGTTCGCAAATCGATCCGGCTGCAGTTGAACTACTTGCAGACGCTGTCGAGTCCGGATATGCTGGAGCGGCACCAGACGAAGAGCAGCAACGTTTTCAAGAAGAACAAGAACAAAGGTCCGGAAATCACCAATGAGGCCAAGGCAGCAGGCGAGCTCAAAGCCACGGCCCTGGCGATCTCGGCTCTCTTCGGGAAGATGCACGGCGATATCTTGTTTGCCAAGCGGGATATCGCCTACGGGAAGCTGGACTCCAAGGACATTGGCGAGATCTATAACCGCCTGCGGAGCATCATGATTCCTCTGAACGGCATCACCACCATTGTCGATATCTTCCGCCGCGCGTCCGAGAACCACGGATGGGGTGCCGATGCCGGCACGGCAGGCGATTCCGAGGTCGAGAGGGGCCTGGAGAAGAAGGTCTGGAACAACATCATGGAGCAGCTGTGCGAGCCTTTCGAGATTCTCACAGAAGCAATGGACCAGGGACTCGAACATGTCTCCATCGTCCTCGAACTTGCGCCAAGGCCGAAGAAGGCCAAGGCCGCCGATGTCGAAAACGAAGCCGGAGCAAAGACCGCCGCAAAGCCGGGAGAAGCGGGCTTCGCAGAGCTGCTCGCCGAGCGGGTACGGGACTTCAACGAAAAGAAGGGCGTGATGCTCAAGACGTGGTTGCGGGAGAGACAGCTTGCGACGGAGAAGGAGCGCCAGGATCTGCACCTGAAAAGGCTGGATACGAGGATGCGGGAGCGCGACCAAACTCAGCTTTATGTGATGCTGTACATGGAGAAGCTCATGCTCGCCCTCGGCGAGGCGGTGCAGGATCTCGTCATGTTCGCCGACTCCAAGGTTGCCGACGGCACGATGGCCCGGAAGCGCCTCATCGTCCCCTCGCAGAAACGACTCAAGAAGTGGTTCAAGGGCATCTGCAGCACCGAAGACGCGTCGCCGGAACAGACGCCCGACATCGCAGAGATGGGAGCCAACGTCGTGTACGCGGGCGATGGGTACAACAAGAAGAAAGACCCCGAGCATCTCCCGGCTCGCAACGCGTGGGAGCACTTTGGCAACTACGTGAGGCGGTTTTCGGGCTTCGTGGGTTCTGGAGAATCCATGTTCGGCTTCCGTGTCGCCATTGCCACCATGACCATCGGCATCATGGCCTTCCTCCAGAGCACCCAGACGTTCTTTAACGAACAGCGGCTGGTCTGGGCGATGATCATGATCGCCATCGGGATGACAATCACGGCAGGCCAGTCCATCTTCGGCTTCGTGTGCCGTGTCGGCGGAACATGCGTGGCCGTCATCTTCTCTTACATCATTTGGTACATAGTCGTCGAGCGCACGGCCGGAGTCATCGTCTTCCTCTGGCTCTTCATCTTCGTCGAACAGTACTTTATTCTAAAGTACCCTCGTTTCATGCCCGTCTGGCTCATCACCATCATCACTCAGGTGCTCATCATCGGCTATGAGCTGCAGGTCAAGAAGATCGGCGAAGCGGCGGCCGCCGCGACCGGACAACCGTACTATCCCACCTACCTCCTGGCGCCTTACCGGCTTGCCTGTGTCGCTGCTGGCTGCGCCGTCGCTTTCATCTGGACCATCTTTCCCGCGCCTCTGACTGACCGCAGATGGCTCCGGCGCGACCTGAGCGCCTCGCTTTACCTTCTTGCCAACTACTTCAGCGTGATAAACGAGACGATCAAGGCGACTATGGAAGAAACCCACGGCGACATCAAGAAACCCGGCACGCCCGCCCACAAGATGGAGAAGGAGAGACGCCGGATCTTGGGCAAGCTTCTGTTGCTGCTCCCTAGCCTGGACAGCCACGCCCATTGGCAGAAATGGGAACCGGACGTCGGCGGCAAGTTCCCGCGGGCAACCTACGAGGACATCATCAGGCGCTCAACGAGTATCATGCGATACCTCACGCTGATTGCCTACACCGTCACGTGGAAGCCCCGTGACATACCCTCGACCTCCTCATCGGAAAGCGACCGAAACTGGCTTCATGCGTTAAACGAGGTCCTCGCCGGCAGCGAGCCATCGCAACATACCATTCTATCCACGCTTGCCCTCTTGTCCAACTCTCTGCTGTCTGGCCAGTCTCTTCCGCCATTCATGCAGCTCCCGCGCCCCAACGAACTCACTCGCAAACTGTTGCACCTCCGATGTCCGGCGCCGGATCAAGGCGTTCAACGACGGGGCAGCGAACTCGAACACAGACTCGTCACCGTACACACTAGGACCGGGTCCGAGGTTCGGCCGTCGGGGCGGAAACCCAGCGTCGTCGAGTCCTCCGACAGCGATACTTCGACCGCGGCGGGTATGCCCGAGCTGACGGAAATGGTGAGCCCGCTCGGCAGCGGAAGCATTTTGGACGTGAGAAACGTGGAACAGCACGGATACACCGAGTTTGCCGTGTTGCAGGTCTGCAGCTCGCTTGTGTGTGATGATTTGGAAGGCCTAGTGCGCTCCATTAGCAGCTTGGTGGGTGTTGTGGACTTTAGCTTCAGGATTAATCCGAGCGAGACCACATTGACGAGCAGCGAAGAAGAAGGCAAGGGCAAGAGAGATTGATACCCAGGAAGAGTTTGTAGGCGGAACAGCACATGGATGTAACTGATAAGAACTATGTGATTTGGAGCTGATAGTCAACAGGATGTAATGGTTATTCGGGTGTGAAAGGTTTAGATAATGAGCAAAATGCCAGAGGCGCACTGAAGGGGACCACATGATGCCCATGACCTGACTGTGGCCATCAAACTGGGCATTGAGCTACATTCTATGACTTAATTTAATCAAGAAATTAGTATCATACACTCTTGCTCCGAACCTGGCACCGGTGTACTAGCGAAAGCGGCAAAGGCAATTATTAAGATTCAACTGTTGTTACAACAACTAAGCAACTGACCGAGACGGCGCACAAAAGATCAATCCGCTAAACATCCTCAGGATTCGTCCGTAGTGCTGGACGAGCCACTGTGACTGGCCATTTTCTGGTTCCCGCCCTTGTAGGAACGTGTTGTCGTGACAGTCTTGCTCCCAGAACGCTGGCTCATCTCGTGCATCTGAGCGCTCATCCTCTCCTCGAGCCGCTCTAATTCACGACACTTCTCCTCGAACTGTGCAATCGCCTGGTCGCGCTCGCGATCCGCCGAGTTGCGCGCCACGATCGCCTGCTCCTTCTGCTCCCTCGCCTCGCGGAGCATGGTGCGCATGGCCGAGATCTCGAACTCGAAGCTGGAGCTACCCTCCTCGATCTCGGTGATGCTCTCGTACACGTCCTCGTACTTCTGCTCCCAGTCGTGGCACTTCTCCTTGAGGGTGCCGCACTGGCCGTTGAGGTTATCGACCTCGATCTTGAGGTTGGCGACGAGGGACTGGTGGGTGTGGATCTCCATCTCCAGCTCCTCAACCTTGCCCTTGGCAAGGCCGTAGTCCAGTTCGAGGCGCTCGATGCGCTCCGTCTTGGAGTGGATCTCCCCCTGCGTCTTCTTGAGCAGAGACTCGGTGTGGTTGAGAGTCTCCTGGACCAAGAGCATATGGCGGTGGTTGTCATCAGCGCGGCCGCTGGCGCGCTCGCCCTCCTCTTGGAGGCGTTTCTTCTCAATCACGAGAACGCGGAGCTCTTCAGACTTCTTGGACATGATCTCGCGCATCTCAGCTCGCACCATCTCAATGCGGGAGATTTCCTCGCGGACTGAGACGATCTTCCTCTCGGAGTGCTTCCACTTGAGCTTCCACTTGTTGCAACGGTCCTCAGCGTCCTCCCATCGGCCATGCTCCGCCTCAATCTCGCGTTTGAGTTTCTCAATGTGCTGCTCGAGTTCCTCCTTTTCGTTTCTGATGGTATTGACCGCATCGTCCTTTTCGATCCTGACGCGTGTGACAGTCTCGTGGAGCTCCTTAAGCTCGTGCTTCCTCTTCTCATAGAGTTCCTCGAGTTCCTTGTACTTGCGCTTGATCTCGTCGTGTCTGTGTTCGACCTTGCGAACGGAATCATCAAGCTCGCCGTTCTTGTGGAGTAACTCGTGCTTCTCCTTCTTGAGGGCGGCGTTGCTCTGCTTGTACTGCACCATCTCCTTGTTGGTGGACTCGAACTGGCTGTTGACTTCCTCATGGTGAGACTGCAGATCGGTGTACTTGAGATCAAGGGCTTCGCGCTCCCCGCGCAACCTGCCGTACTTGTCGTCAAAATCGGCACGGGCAGCCTCGGTGGCGAAGAAGATCAAGCGCATTTGCTCAGACGTCTTTTTCAGCTCCTCGTGCTCCTTTCGGATGTACGTGAGGCTTTCCTTCGACTCGGCAATCTCATGGCGGAGGGCCTTGCATTCGGTGTCGCGCTCAGCCAACTTCAACTTGAAGTCAGACGCGCTATTGACTACAGCGGTAAGCTCGAAGCGGATCTTTAGGAGTTCCTGCTTGCGCTCGTCATGGCCGTTGTTGTGGTGGTGGTGCTCCTTCTCCTTCTGCTCGATGACCTCAGTCAACTCTTCGTATCGCTCGCACATGCGGTCCATTTCAGCATAGGCTGCATCTCGTTCGGCAATGATCTTGTTCCAGACTTCTCTCAAAGAAAGACTCCTTCTGGACATGCCGGTCATGAGTTCCGTGAGGGCGAAGAACTCGCCCTCGGCTTGAGACGTGAGCTCCTTCGAAATTTCGGTGCGGTGGGCGGCAGAAAAGCCGCCGGCGCCCCATGATGTACGGCTCAAGCGACGAAGGGTGGTGTATGCACTCAGGACGGAGCCGTTGGGGCTGCCACCACGCGATGGGTGATGGTGGTTCAGCTCCGAGGAGCGAGGTAGACGACGCGGGCGACTGCGGTCATTGATGGTGAGACCAGACATCTCATCGGCCAACATGTCTGACTCGCCTCCGATGTCTGCTCAGTCGCCATTGATGCGGTTGTCCAGTTGCTTGTGAGGCTGCTCGGCGGGTTGGGTCTGAATGGTTGCCATAGTGACGGGATATCCAAAGTAAGTGGAAAGGGATGTGTTGAGATATTGATATGCGATCTGTGCCATGAATTTACGGTCAGATAGTTATATAAGAACAAGCCGATGTGTTCGTATGATAAGGGGAAGAGATCGCAGCAGTAGTTGTTTTGCGTTCTTAATAACATTCCAGACCTCTAAATACGCCCTGGCTTCCTCATGCCAATTCTCGCACTCACGAGATCATCGTCATCATCTGAAATACCAAAAGAGATCGGATCTGCGCAATCCTGTTCTTGCGACAGAGCTGGACAGTGGCTGGTTTCCCAAAGCATCGCGCTCTAGGCTCTAAAAGCGCCGCATTTTGTGTTCCAATACTGCCGATATAGAGAGTATCACGGCTCGGAACGTCGATGCAGCCGAGATCACAAACAATGCAAAGCCTTCAGATCTACAGAACTAGAAAAACCTCCTTGCCAAGGGAGCCTCGGCGTTGCCAGCACCTGGGAGCAACTCCATGCTTGCATCCCTGATCTCGCAACTGAGAAAGCCGCCAAGGTCGTGGGAAGGGTCATCCGTTATCTCGCGGGGAATCAAGAAACACCTGATTGGTTGATGTATCGCGACATCAAATGCTCGAGGCCATCTAGAAAAGAGCTATACATATCGGGTCATACTTCTCGGAGAGCAGCTTGAGACATGCTCCAAGTGGAATGGTTGGTGTGTAATATAAGGGCGGCATAAGAAAGTTAGACAACGCCTTCGCAAGAAATGACATCATTATCTTGCAGCCAAAATGGGATATGTTACCTTTCGCGCTGTTTTCATATTGAGGACTCCAGTCGTTAGACGTTAGGAGGACTCCTCTCGATGCCCATGGAAGTTTTAGAAGATAAATCCGTTGAATACCCAACTACCAGGCAGACGGAACCGCTTGAAATGACATCGGCAGAATCGTTCAGTGTCTTTGACAGAGAGCCTACGCTAGTCGCGTCCCAAGAGTGCTAACTGAGACTGGCTGCGTTCAGTTTTCCAGTTCAGGAGTCTGTATGAGACCGTATGAGACATCTCGACTGGAGGAAGCGGGGTATGTCTCTGGAAGAGTATCCTCCTCACCTCTCCTTTTCACAAGCGCAAGAAGAGCATACGTGGAGTGAATCGCGTTCAACACTTTCAATTCCACGAATTCTAACAGTGTATTAGAAGTGTTCATTCATTGCGGCATACATTACAAACGAGGTTTGGGGGACAATGACCCAAGATATGGCGGTCTTGACTGTAATCACTCAACAGACCGGCAGCCTGAGACGACGGTTTCCCATCTAAGACCCTGAATACTGATCGTCAGCTACAAAACTGTCTCCCCGCCGGTGTGACGCAAGGCACAAGACAAGCAATTCTTATCATATTTGACTATTCCTGGGGAAGAACGAATGGAACATTGGCTTGGGAGAAAGACCCTCATTCGCCCAGCTCCGCAGCTGAAGCCACAAGACATGGGGCTGCTTCTTTTTACTCGGCGGTCCGGACATACGCATCACTCGGCAAAGAATCGTTCAGTCTCAAAGCCAGATGTTCTGGACTTAGGCTCTAATTTCTACCGGAATTGTTCCCCGAACTGCTCTGTCCCGCAACTTGCAAGTGCAAAGGATGCAGTTCGCTTGTTAGCGTTTTGGGCGCTGCAGGCCTTCATAACCGTCAATCCTAGACAGATATTTTTCGTGTAATTATGTCTTTAATCCGTCAGAATTGACCTCAACTCAGCTGTCAAGTCCGCTGTTCGGGTGTCTCCGCGTGCTCGCCATTGACGTCTAGAGCGACACTGTGCAGTCATATCTAGGTCGGAGCCGGCGATGCCGAAGAGCATTTTGGACAAGTAGATGTATCATATCCAACAGAGGCTTGAATATTACGGGATTTGGGTTAAATCAGAGAAGTTGTCCAGGTCCAATGAAGTGTGCTTGTCGTCATGAGGGCGAAGGAAGCATATAGGAGCGCGAATCGCAAGGGAATGGGAAGGTTGCATTGTCTCTCTGTGTCACGGTAAATTGGAGGCCTTTTTTATCTTCTGTCACGGCTAATTGGACTTGGTCTTGAAGTTTGTGTTTGAGGATTCAATATTCAGAGCTGGTCAGGGTCACGGGAAAAGAACGGGATATGGTCTTTAGATAGGGGCTTACAGGATCGGATTTTGCTTGCACGTTTACAAATAAAACTATTCCATGAACTTTGATAAGTACTTTGGGACAGTGATAAATGTACAACTGTATAGTCCGACTCTGTTTGACCTTCTCAATGGCGCCGATAGTCCACGAGGTTTAAGTAAGCTCTCTCTATCTCAGTCAAACAGGGGGCCTCATGTCCGTTGTCACGCTGCTGCGGTGGCATAATCTGTCTAGACAAGGGATAGATTGATCTCCCAATAAAAGCCATTATTCATATCATACTCATTCGACTAGTTGTGGTTCTGGTCTTCTTCCTTATCGCAGCCGTCGCTTCAACTTTCCCCTTTTGGCTCTTGTAAGACTCGAGACTTGTCGAGAACAAACAAACAATTGGTGCTACCAGTATTGTGAGAACCAGATTGTTCCTCGTCTATGGTGACATCAGCTTTGTAAAAAGATGAACAAGGGCAGCTGAAGTGGCTGATAGCGTTGTTCTGATAAACTATGTACTCTGTTTACATCCAAGTTCACCTTTACTCGTAACTTTGCAGTTTCTATCTTCATAGGGAGCTCCCCGAGTGGTGCATAAAATTATTTCAAAACGCAGTCCAGCCAGAGCCGGGAGACATCCATATTCGACTTTTTATCCGAACTTGCTAGAAGATCGCGTATGTGAAGCGACCTTCATCGAGCAATAGGTGTCTTCATGGACGTAAGCAATTTTACTAACGTAGCCAAGCTGCCAAACTGCCAGTTGATGCACGGCGAAAAGCTCAAAGTCGAATCGGAATCAAGCCCGTGATTAGTATCTCTAGTGCACTGCTGTAGTCATGTGCTTATAAGATCGTATCTATGGCTCAATTGTAATCCAATAGGAAAGGTGATCCAGGATAAATTACTATACTCTTGTGGTTCCTTGCGCATGGGCTTCGACCGAGTTTGGCTGGTCCTTGCCTGGACAACGACGCAAATATCACGAGAAACGCTAGCTATGAGACCATTACCGCCAACTGTCTTATCACGACCTCTCCTACAACACCCGAGAGTTGCAGCTTGACGTAGTGGCCAAGTGAAAGAACCAGTCAACATCCAAAGCAGCGCAGCATTCCATCCAGCAAAAAAAGCTGTGAGTGTCTCGCTCCGCCAAGAAGCCCGTGCTTGCAATGCTCCCTCACGGCCCGAGCGACGTCAATAGGTCTCACATGCGAGCCGCCCCGATCACAGATGGTCGGACGGAATGGTCCATCACCGGCCCATTACAGGCTTAGGCGGATCCCCAAACGGCCCTTGCGAACGTGGCTGCGGGTAATGACATCAACATCTCCCTTCCCGCGGGCCCTCAGGGTTTGCGGGTGCGCATCAGGTTGTCCTCCCTCGCATTGTGCGGTCATATGTGGTGCCCGTCTCGTAACCGTCCCTTGCCGGACGATCCTCCCCGTCCACTGCCCGAGAGGGAGGGGGATCTGCACTTGTGGTAGCCAATCGGTCTGGAACATCGAGGTCATGTCAACCGGGGCGCCGCCGCGGCAAGGGAGTGATGTGATGAGTTTTATGTCTTGACACTGACAGCTCTTTTGCGTGCGCGTCAACTCTGCTCCGTATTCACATAAACTGGATTGGCAGGTAATCTAAAACTGATCCCGTCACACTTCGACGGCAGATTAGAGCCGTAAGTTTGTCGTATTGACACTTCCGGGGGCTATTTGTCCATAGCCTCGTAAAGATATCGAGACCAAACAAGCGCACGGCGTGAAGAAGACACCATGCCAGACCTGCCCACGATAACGCTCGACACGACGCTCGCCGACCTCTACCGGCGCGCATGTCCCAAGCAGGCCGACAAGCGCATCGCCCAGGTCCTCTGCGGCATCAACTCGTGCGCCGAGCTCAGCGCGGGCGTCCCCCGTAACGCCAAATACCTGTACCAAGACACCCCCTTCAACACCGTGCCGCCGGACGAGTCCTGCAGCGGGCCCGCCGACGAGGACGAGGAGCGGCGGCAGCGGCGGCAGCTCGCCGTCAAGTACCTCTCGCTCATCCCCCAGCGGGACGCCTTCATCAGCGGCGACACCGCCGTCGTGCTCTTCCACATCGACGAGACGGAGGGGCAGAAGGCGCACGACAGGCGCGAGGCCAGACGGACCATGTCCGCGCTCGCAGCGTCGCAGCGGCCCGACCTCGTCTTCTGCGCCGGCCCGTCGGCGATCCCCGTCAAGGAGGAGGGCATCGACGCGATCGCGTACAAGCTCGTGCTCGACGGCCTCGAGGGCTACAACCTCATCGTCCCGCCCGACACGCACTGGTTCCTCAACTCAAAGGCCGCGCTCGCGCGCTCCGGCCTCCCCACGCCCGGGGCCACCATCATCGAGGTCGACGGCGTCGCGGACGAGGCCCGGCTGTGCTGCGCGCCGTGCGCCGGCGACGCCGCCGGGTTCGTCATCCCGCCCGCGTGCGCGGGGCCCAGGGGGAGGTGGTTCGAGGCGCAGCGGGACGGGATCCTGGCCGCGCTCGCCTCGAGCCCGCTGCCCTTCGTGCTGAAGAACCAGCAGACCTTTGGCGGCGCGGGCACGTACGTGGTCAGGACCGAAGAGGAGCGCGGCAAGCTGGTCGCGGACCTCCGCGGCGGCGTCCTGCGGAGGCTGCTCTCCTCGGTGACCGAGGCCAACGCGCACCTCCGGCCGGCGGCCCTGGTCCTCTCGGACCTCGTGGAGGACCCCGTAGGCGACTACGGGCTGACCTTCTTCGTCACAGACGCCGACGGCGGCGCCCCCATCTTCCTTGCGGCCTCGGAGCAGCTGACGGACGACGTCAATGCCTGGATCGGGAGCACCATCAACTACGCGCGCCAGGACGAGCTGAAGAGGAAGTTCGGCCCGCTGGTCGAGAAGATCGCCGCTTGGTTGCGAGGGCACAACTACGTGGGGCCCGCGGGGGCCGACGTCCTCGAAACCGCGCCTTTGAAAGACGGGAAGCCGGGGACCGACGGCCGGACGACCAACGGATCGACGGCCGGCGGCCAGAAGACGAACGGCCGCACCAACGGCGACCGCGCCGAGCCCGAACAAGACTTCTCCCGTTTCCACGTCGTCGACCTCAACGTCAGGACCTCGGGCTCCCTCTGCCTGCCCCTCCTCCGCCGCCACTTCACGAGCCGCGGGCTGATGAGCGGGTCGTCCTTCTCCATCAGCTGCAGGCAGGGCCGCGACGCGTTCATCGCCTCGTTCCGCGACGACTTTTCCTCCGGCCGCATGTGCATCGTCAGCTGGTACGAGGACCCCGCCACGGGCGTCAGCTTCGCCGACGTCGCGGTCGGGGCCGAGGACGAGCGCGGGCTGAGGAGGGCGATGCAGCGGGTGAGGGACGCCACAGAGCAAGTCACTTTCTGAACGACTGGGATAGGAGCAAGCATATATACCCCTGAATAGAAGTCTTTTTTTGTTTTTTTGTTTGACAAACCCCCGTAATGATATTCAGCCTGTACCTTTGTGGTCGTGGAAGTGAAACGGGATCATTGCTAAGCGGCTGGGGCCCCGGACCCAGTCCAAAGAAGCCTCCCTAGGTCGATTCATGCCCACCAGAGTTACGACCAGCAGGCCACGGTTTCGACACGGCTCACGGCTCGCCAGCCGAGGGCGTTGTATCACGGCTCGTTCCTCAAACAACAGGCCCCGGGAAACGGGTCCCGGAACAACCATCCGTCGCGTGTAGAGCGGCATCAGCATCTGCGATACTCAGGCATGCTTATGGTATATGATTCACTGTGCTAAAAGGATACCTCCGACTAGCCTCACCGCACCCCAGAACCAGACCTCGGCAGGCCTCGTGAAGAAAGAAACACGCCTCGCCGTGCCGCTTGAAGCAATCAGGGCTTTAGTACGTACGCCAACTCCGAAACCCCTCCCCACCCACCCCGACAGCCACACCGTATCGTCCCTTTTGCTCTCCGTAAAAAAAAGACAACACAAAGAAATACAAGTGCCAGCAGGTATAGTATACAACGGTAGTGCTTCATTAGTAAAGAAGAACGAAACCCTCTCGCGCTGTCGCGAGGCGAGGGCCGCCCTTGCCGCCCTTGCCGCCCTTGCCGCCCAAGACGCTCATGACTCGATCTCCATCGCCCCATCGCTCTCCAGGTTAAGGTCAAGCACGCGGGCGTACTGGATCGTAAGGCGTTGGAGCTCGCGGAATTTGCCTGTCGAGTCGTGTCAGTAATGGGTCTTCGCATGTCCCTCAGTGAAAGAGAAACAAAAGACTTACCGAGAATCATCACGACGCCTTTCAAGAGCTCCTTACGGTCCCAGCCGCAAATCTCTTCCTCCTGGCTGAACCATCCCCGGCCACCCTCGCTTGACTTGTCATCCTTGTCCTTGAGGATGCCGCCGAGCAGGCTGTTAAGCAGCTCCTCAACCTTCCCACGGTGTCCCTCGGCGCCAAGCCGCTTGGCGTACATAAACAGGTAGAGACGGAACTCGTCCCTTGCGTCAAGATGCAAGGCGGCGGCGATGCGGTTCTCGAGGTGGGCAATGCTGACGGTGGACTCGAAGCCCTCAAAGCCGTCCTTGGCCAGAAGTAGCTTGACGATGCGCTGCAGGGTGTAAGCTCGGCCCTTAAGCAAGAACTCGTTGGTCGTGTGGCGCTCGAGGTAGGGAATGATGCCGGCGGAAACGTTGGGCGTGTTCTCGTCCTTTGGCTTCGCCGGTGTGACGGGTCCCACGGCAGTCGACTGCAAGGCGCTGATAGAGGAGTCGTTGCTGTTCCAGTACTGAGATCCGACCGCCCACCAGGCTTCGCTGACGCGCTGCCACGAAAACATGTCGCGGGTGTAGTAGTATCCGTCTCCGTTTGTCAGAGTCACCACGATGTGACCCGTCGAGTTGAGTTGTGCTGAAGTGATGCCGGGGCCTGGCGTAGTGGCGTTGAGATTTAGCGTCGTCGTCGCTAGTTCGAGAACGGGACCCAAGGACACTGGGGGGTGCAGCGCTGCCTGTTTTCGGAGGTCCCATACGTGACACAGGCCGACCGCATTGATTGATAAAAGGTAGCTATTCCGGCACTCCAGTATGACGGGCTGGGATTCCATGATGATTGGATTCATCAGCCGTCGGCCGGCGGGGGTCCATGTGTGAATACTTCCGTCTTCACAAGCTGCCGCCCAAAATTGCTTGTTTCCTGTTACAAGTATGACGGCTCTTGGCAGATAGTCTTGCCAGAGCAAGGTTCCTCGTTTGGTAGCCGAAATTGACGAAGGGTCTCTAATCTGCACGGGATTCCGAGCTTCGAGGATAATGTTCTCCGGGACCTTGGAGGCTTCGTCTGTGCTGCTCTCGGGAAGCAGCACTCCCCGTTCCAGGGGGCGCAGGATGTGGGATCTGACCTTTGGCACAGCGAGGCGGATCTGCGCAAAGGCGATGGATGGGTTGAGGACCGCCGGTCGGAGATATTCGGGCGTTGGGACCACGCCATGGGCGGCGGGCACGACCGAGGCTGGTTCGACCCCGTCGACACCGTTGATGACAACCGGTGTAGGGTCGGTCGCCAGCCGCTTCGAACCGCGGTCCTCCTCCTCCTCACCCTCAACAGCTGGAAGCTTGCGCTTGTTACCAAGCAACATGGCAGCAACGCCACCCTTGGGTAGTCCCTCGAACGGCCGTTCAAGATCCAGAATCGTCTGCGGGGCGTCGTTTTGCGCCGCCTTGGCAGTTGATGTGGCTCCGACTAACTGGGTCTGGGGCAGAGAAGACTGACCAGTACCGGACGAAGACACCAGCAGTGGCGCAACGCGTTTCCTGCCATCCTTGCCGACAGTTACTCGAGACTTGAGCTCCTTGACTCGCTCTGCAGACTTATCACCGTTCTCCTCCGCCGGCTTGTCTTTTTCCTTGTCCTTTTCCTTGTCCTTGTCGGGCTCAGTATTGCCGTTCAATGTCTTTGGAGTAGAAGTGCCCGTTCCGTTGCCAACCGTTTTCGTCCCATTGGTGGAAGGCGCCGGCCCCTTGGAAGAACCCGCGTCACCCATGAGTGCGCCCATCCTGGACTCGGCAGCACGGGATTCGCCAGCTTTGCTCTGGTTCTCCAAGTTGAGACCTTCAATGTCCTCAGCGATGCCCATGCCCTTGCGCGACGCACCGTACTTCTGCAACGCCTTGTCGTTCTCGTCCGCATTGGCGACCCAGCCCAGCTCTCCGTGATCAAACTTAATGCCCAAGACGGAGCCGTCCAGGCTCGCTGCGAAGATGGTGGTTCCGTCCGGCGACCAGGCCAAGTCAGAGATGGATTTGCTGGCAACGTCTTGAAGGATGACGACAGGTCGCGACGTGTTGGTGTTCCAAATGCTCAGAGTCTTGTCTTGGCCGGCAGAAGCAATGACGGTGACGAGCGCGTTGTTCACAGGCTGGTCCGCCGGGTTCTCGGTATGGAACAGTCGCGGAGAAAACATGCAGACTTCAGTGGGTCCCTCGTGACCGATCAGGTTGATTTCGCTATCCCACCGTGTACGCTCTATTATGGCGACGGAGCTCACGGGGCCGTTGACGGCGTTGGGCGCAGCGATGTGATTGCCGTCGGGAGACCAGGAACACCTCCGGAAATACGTCGTCAACGGCGAACTCTTAAAGGGGGCGCTGATGGTGGTCTCCAGGACAAAGTTGTTCACCATGTCGTGTTGTGTGGCGTTGGGGGCGGGGGGTGTGAATCGGAAGATCTTGATGGTTCGGTCGTCGCTCGCGGTGGCGAAGAACTTATTGGCAGGGTCAAACGTGATGCCCTTAACATGACTGGAGTGGACAGTGATGGTCTTGAGCTTCTCGAAGCTGTGACCTGACCAGACGACGATCTTGGAGTCGAGGCCGACGGAGACCAGTATTGAGGAGTCGTAGGACCAGGCAAGGTCTTGGACGTCGTTCTCGTGTCCGACAAGGCGCTTGTACGTCTTCCAGTTCTCGATTGGCGGGGGTTCGGCGCCGAGTCCTATCGTAAGAGGTCAACAACTGAGCAATTCGAGCGCAAGGTGTGATAGCAGGGGCGCGTTTACCAAAAGAGGCTACGGGGGGGTTCTTGTCGAGGTGGTAGACGCAGATGAGCTTGTCGTCGGCACCAGAGGCAAGGTATCGGCTGTTTGGCGAGAAGCGAACAGAGTGGATGGTGCCTAGATGATGGCTCATGTGGCAGAGTTGTCTCGGCTTGCCGTCTGCGTCGCCATTGGCATCGCCGTAGATGGCCTCGGTAGACCAGACGCGCACATGGCCATCGCCGCCGGCGGTCGCGAGTCGCTTGCCGTCCGAGGAGACATGGCAGCTGTAGACTTCGAAGTCCTTTTGCTCGCCGCTATGGCTCAGCCATGTTGGCTTGATGACGCGCATCGCGGATGGCCTGGGGTCATTTAGACCGGGTCGGCGGCCGGGAGGTCAAGGAAGGGAGGTTCCGTCTCGATGGGAGGAGGGCGATTGCTCTTGAAACACTTGGTGATTGATGGGATGGCCGTAGCCGGTTGATGCGAGTCGAAGAGCAGCGGTTGGGATGGAAAAAGCGACGACGCCAAACGCAGCTTTTTGGGAGGAAATTGGGGGTTTGATTGAAATTCCACGAAAACGCGTTTTGCGGAGCCCGGACGCCTCTGCAAATGCGCGTCCCAAGCGACCTTGGAAGCTTCAGGTGCTGCTTGCGCTAACCCGGCGGCCAATTGGCACTTACTCAGTACAGCAACCCGCCTGCACTTTCCACGTCGTTCGCCCAAGCTGCCGCACTGACAACACACCTCGGCGCCGCGCCGGGACAGGAACAACGTTTGACCGAGTCTTATCGGCTGATAAGGTGGTTGCTTGCGTAATATTTCGGTCCTCGGCACCGAGGCTCCGCATATCCGGACCGGATCCCGGCCTTTAATGTGGGGGTATCGACCCGGCCCGGTCCAATCCGTTGGAAATCAGACGCAATTGACGTCTGGTTATGGACCAATGCAAGTCTGGCGGATAGCTGCTGCGTAAGATATCGCGCGACTAACTCCGCTATCTTCATATTGGTACGTTGTCCACGTAAACACAGTTTCTGGCCACCAGTCGCTAAACTGCTCGGGTACCTAGGGTAGACCGATTAATCATCGCTCTACGTTGTGAAGACTTCCGCGGCGGGGGTTGGCGGAGAAAGATTACTAACACGCTATCCATGCCCACTCAATGCATCATCAACAGTAACGTTATGTGAATAATACACCATCAAATGTACACATTCATTGCAAATCTCGCTGAGAGCCTATCCTGAATGCCCAATTCGTCAAAGTAGCCGATTATATAAACAAGTGCATACACATCATACTGGCTCTTGAATTTCCGAGTCTGTCACCTCGAGTCAACTAGTCATTCACTGTGCCATACTTTCACCAAACCAGTTCATCTCGCTCCAAACACAATGTCCAGCTCCACCAAGAAAATTCTCGTCGTCCTAGGCGCCACCGGAAATCAAGGCGGTTCTGTCGTCCGGACTTTTGTCAACGATCCATCCCTTGCGGCCGATTGGCATGTCCGGGGCCTCACTCGCAACACTTCCTCCGCTCCCGCCACCGAGCTCTCAAGACTGGGTGCCGAGATGGTCTCTGCGTCGCTTGACTCGGTCGCGGAGCTCAAGGCAGCTTTTGACGCCGCCACTGCCATCTTCGCAGTCACCGACTTTTGGGGCGCCATCGGAACCGAAATGGTCGCCAACAGAGTCCGAGACCAAGGCATCGAACTCGCCGTTGCCACGCAGGAGCTCGAGGAGCTCTGGGGCCGGAACATTGCTCAGGCGGCTGCGGAGACACGCAGTCTCGAGCGGTTTGTCTTCAGCAGCCTACCGCCCGTATCAGAACTGAGCCAAGGAAAGCTGAGGCACGTTCATCACTTTGATGGCAAGGCCAACATCGCGAGGCAAATCCAGCAAGAGCACCCCGCACTATGGGCGAAGACTTCGCAGATCTTGGTCGGGTTCTACAACTCCAACATCTTGCCTGGTTCGTACTTCGGACCCAAGCCCAACCGACAAACAGGAACGGCCGAGTTTGAAGGGCCCGTGGATGTCGACACCCCGATCCCGTTCATTGACCCCGCCGTCAGCACCGGGCCATTTGTCAAGACATTGCTTCTTGATGAGCCAATCGGGACTGTTCTGGCGGCCTATGATGAGTTGAAGTCTTTGCGTGACTGCATAAAAGTGCTTCACGAGTCGACACAGCACCATTTTGTCTATGTAAAAAGGTCTGCTAACGAGCTGGCGGCTGCATCGCCGTTGGGACTCGAAGCACCCGAAAGCTGGCTGTGGCTAGCCGAGTACGGCCTCTTTGGTGAAGAGGTGGCTGGGTGGAAGGACTCTATCAAGTTGCCATCTGACCTGAACCTCAAGATGCAAACCCCTTCTGTCGAAAAATGGCTGAAGCAACAAGATTGGAGCATGTCCTCGGCCGTATGATTTGAATCTTGTGCTAGCACGGCCAACTCCATCGCGAAGTTAGTAGTCTTCCCACAGCACCTCTGGCAATTTCTATGGAATCCACTTTTACTGTAATGACCGGTTCAAGTCGCCAACATTACCTTGCAAGTCAAAGAGTGTTGCTTGATTAAGCGGTGACGCCGGTGCAGGCTCAGTGCTCCATGCTCAGAAACTCCCAACGAAACATTGCAACCGGCGTGCCTAGTTTTCGGGCCTCGCCGGCGACGCGCGAGCTTCGATATGCCCCTATGCAAACCAATCCCTGACTATCGGGTGGGGGGCATGGGCACTCGCAGTCGGACTGACTCTGAAAACCGAGTCATCGAGAGCATACGCTCTGTTCGAGTCCCATATTTCATCATTTTCAACACAAATCTTACCTTGACCACAGAGTTGAAAAGAACGGTCCAGAGTTGGTGTACCCCAGTGACTGCAGAGGTTTTCGTGGCAGAATATGCCAAGTATGTCCGCTGTCTCAATTTGAATACCTCGTAAGAGTGAACAAGTTTTTACAGTTTATGGCCATTACAGCGTAGCTGGCGACCTCAAGCGGTATCGCCTTGTATTTGGATCTCAACAAGGGAGAGCAAAGGATATAGCGCCGCAATTATGTCCGAAAGAGAGTGCGAGACAGAGAGAGAGAGAGGTCGACTTGTCCAATCATGACCTCTGTTGATCTCCCGACGACGAGATGAGCGCATCGCGGCTGAGGTGCAGGCCCCGATGGAGAAAGTAACAACCATGACGGCCTTGGCGTGGGCGCTTAAGCTGAAAAACAGCTTTCCCCCACGACCCGGAGACGCATTGTCAGAACAGCACATCCCACAGTACAATTGATGATAGGGTTTCAAACCCACAACGAGGTTGACCCCTTTTCGACAGCTGGCTAAGGGACATGTGGGACCTCCGATCCACAGGGACCAAATAGTGCGCTTCAATGCGGGGACTCTGCATGATCTGTGAGAAGGGAGACACGAGAAAAACTCCCGCACCCTGCTTGGAATGCTCCTCAACTTCTCGAATCCGCTCCCGTTTGGGGTCGGGGTCGCAATGCCGTCGGTAGATGCGCCTGACTATCCACCATGTCGCTCATTTCCGAAAGATCAGAGAATTCTTTTTACAGCATCCATGGTATTGTGATTCGATCCATATAGAAACCAAACTTTGTCATTGCGCCGACTTTGGACATGATGAGGAACCAACTGCCTTGAAAATCGTACCTTGATAGTTGCGCCTAACTAACGCATGGCATCCACGTCGCCACCATACCGCTCATTTTCGAAAGCTCTGAGAGGTCTTTTTACGGTATCTATGGTATCTGTGGTATGATATTCCCATCTACATAGAAACTAAACTTTGTAATTGTATTAAAGATTAGGCATCATCCTGTGTTTTTCAACTGCACTGCTACTGGATTATGCCCTGGTAAACCTACAAGGCATTCACTTCCTTGTAAACTAGATTTTGGTAGATGTGCCTGACTTGCGCACGATAACTATTATATCGCGACTATATTAGTCAGTAGCCCTGCGGCTCAGATACGTTTGCATAGAGTAACGGATGCGGAACACATGTGAGCCGGGCGGGTAGGCCGGGCAGGCCCGTGTGTCCGTATATTCCACGGCCGTATTCCTGGGTCATGCGCGATAGTTAACCTCCTGACAAACTTCAAGTGTATCTGTACCTTCGAGTCGGTTGACGGTCTCTAATCACATAGTTACGAGATTACCATATTCGGCAAGCATCATATCGCCACAACCTCTGAGCCTTAACAACAAGAAATACCGCATTCCATCACGCAAACTGACCAAATACTGAATCCTTGGCTGAACCCTAACTAACGTAAGTACCCTAATCACCCTAACCTATATCTGGATACTCTGCATACATAGGTTATGGTAATCGGGCGGTTAGAATCGAGGTCAGCAAGTTCCCGGCGACGCGACAGACCCACCACGGGCGGATTCGACTTACACAGGTAGGATTCGGGTTTTGGTTACATGGACTAATACTTCGCGTAACGGAATGTCGGCTGCAGCGTACATCGTGCTTCCTAAAACGGTTAGATACCGTCAACTGACCCAGAGGGGGCTATCATCACCCGCTACTACGCTGATGGGGTAGCCCAGGGTCACCTTCCGCATTGAGGATCAGTGATCGACAAGTGCGCTCGCTCGGCGATACTGTACATGGTATGTCACCGCTACCCTTGGGACATACTCATCCTTTGCTCCGCCATCAACTGCCGTTGCATTGATCGCAGCAAACCTGGCGCCTTGCCCAACACTAATTTCTATTCTCGGTTTCGCGGACTAGTATAAGAAGTTGATGTTCCCGCGATAGGTCCGGTGCTTGGGACGCTCTTCAGTCTTCACTCTTCACCAGTCTCGCCTCGCAACCAACCCAGCATCTGCACCCTCACCGAAGCGTCAATCATTCATTTATCCCACCTCGGTGCCCAAGTAGTCCAAGATGCAGCTCTCTCTCCTCCTCTTCTCCCTGTTCGCCCTCGCGGCCCAGGCCGTCCCCACGGAGCGCCTCGAGAAGCGCGGCACCACCTGCGGAAGGAACACCTACAGCACCGCCCAGGTCAACGCCGCCTCCAACGCCGCCTGCGCCCACATCAGGTCCGGCACCGTCGCCGGCGGCTCCAGCTACCCCCACCGTTACAACAACTACGAGGGCTTCAACTTTCGCGTCAGCGGCCCGTATTACGAGTTCCCCCTCAAGACCAGCGGCGTCTACAACGGAGGTGAGTACCCGAGAGATTTTGCGCGACTCTGATCGGTGACGTGTCGTCCCACACGTCTACTGAGAGCGTCGGGTAGTGGATTGCGACTGACTGTGCTTCCAGGCTCTCCCGGTGCGGACCGCGTTGTCATCAACTCTGCTTGCGCCCAGGCTGGTCAGATGACCCACACTGGCGCTAGCGGCAACAGCTTTGTAGGATGCTCGGGAACTTATTGAGTCATGGTGTCGGCTTTGGAGATGATGTCGAGGGATAGGATCGGCATCGGTGATGGTGTTGGTGCTGGGATTGAAGATTTTGTGTCACGACTCACGATAACCTCATGTACTTCCACCCTCTGTCTATAACTGCACTGTCATGTCCCACATTACGCGGCGTTTCCCATTCGTTACCCTATACATAGATAGGGTCCCACTTTCTGCATTCTTCCTTTAATAGAGACAAGCCTTTGATACCTGGATCCATATATGCCCGTGTGCTCTAACTCGTGACAGATCGGACAACCTGTGCATAAATGATGAGAATTCAATGACAGAATATGCAAATGGCCGATCTGGTTTCCTTCGATAACATGGCCAGATTTTACCTAGAATATTGCTTATGGACTTCCTCAGTGGTCTCACCAGCAAACCGTAAGTTGAATATTGGCTTCTTGGACGAATCATGGCGCGTTTAGAGATAAACTCTTTCACTCTAACGAATGAACAAACTGAAACAAGAGCCTCTTGGTTATGAAATCGGAGTGCAATACAGTAGTCTTCGTACTATTTGGAAAACGCTTTTCGGTTGGAAGACCCCACCCAACAACTCAGGCCACACATAAAGACAGGCCACATTAATCGCATATGCCTGATTTTGCTAGATTCCACTAAATTTTACCTAATTTCATTAAAGGAGAAAATTTTGTCTTGTCTAAACTGAGATGTTATACTTGTAGAAATTCAAACAGATCTTTTAAAAAAAGTAAGAGCAGAAGTAGTGAACAGCTAGCAAAAATATTCATCAAAGCAGACAAAGCAGAAGAAGTATTCTCTCATAAGTGCACTTACTTTTAGATTTAGTATAGGCTGCCTATATTACTTAGAAACATCTACGTATTTAACCTAAGATAGCTTAAAATAAGGCAAAACTTAGACATGGCCTGTCCTTATGTGTGGCCTGAAATATTATTGTGTGGGGTCTTGACACGAGTCGGGAAAAGGCCTGTGCCTAAAGTATACTGACAAAGCTCCACAAGTTTTACTTCTTCAGCATTTGCTGCCTCTTGAGATCCCGGTTGAACAAGTGACGGATTCCTAAAACGGTCACGGCCGCTGCGGCTCCAAAGCTCGCCGTGATGTAATTTCCAGTCACAATGTATGGCTGGAGATTGGCTGGGAAGGTGAAAATTGGGACCCAAGCTGTGAAGATGTACGCAAATGCATTCATCTGAGAGTCAGATGCAAGTCAGTTTTTAATGGGTCAAGAGAGAAAAAGAACAGGGGTCTTTGGAATGCTAACCAAGGCGGACACGTACGCCCGTTTCTCAGGGTCATGGCGGTTTGTTTCGTTCACCCACGTCCAAGTCAGACCTGCACAGGTCCCGGAAAGTGCCGTCAGATCTGTCAAACGCGGAACTTGTCAGGCGTTCATACTCTCGTAGCTCTTAGGACGTCAGGAAGTCTTACAATACAAGGTCCAACGAATTCCAATGTTCGGAGGATGAACCGGTGTAGCGGCAAGCGCGATTGGAAAGACGATACCCATGCCACTAGCAAACAGCATTCCTGGCCATCTTGCTGAGCCTGGGAGGCTATCTGAGACCCAAGAATTGACGAGGGCACAGAAAATCATGATGAAATTGATCTGGACACAATGAGCTTCATTCACTCAACCAATGACATGGTCATGACAACCTACACCAAGAGGAATAATGTTTATCTCTGCCACGGAGAATACCGCCGGTTTGCCTGGTACATTGTAACTCTTGACCCAGAAGATCACTGTAAAGCCTGAGCACCTGATTTCGAATACTGACCAAGAGTCACATATCATGGGGCATTGACTTACTTGAACCTCCAGACTGGCCCAGTTGCTTGGCGAATGCGAAGAATAGCGGAACTACAGCTGTTAAACTTTGGCCAACATGACGGCGTACTTGTTATACCCACAGAGATATACGTGCCATGTCGTGTGCCAGCGTCGGATGTCGTTCCATTTGAAGAGACCAGTGAAGGGCTTGATCTCCGAGGGCATCCTGGCGCGTGCTAGCTCAACTTCCTTCTCCGTGAAGATCCTGAACGAAGAGGAGACTGTGTCAGTGATATTATCGAACCGCCGAAAACTCCGGTAAAGCCTACCAGTTAGCTTTCGCGCGCGAAGGCAGCTGGGGCATTGCGAATGCTGTCCAGATCGCGCAGGGGAGCGAGATGCAGCCGCAGACTATGTACATCCATCGCCATCCTTGCAGGCCGTTGGCCCCGTCAAGACCGGCATGCACGGCCGCCATGAGGAAGCCGGAAAACAGAGGGCCAACAGAGGTGAAGATTTGGATCAACGTGTTGCGCCAAGCCAGCTCGTGGGGCTTGTAGTAGCTGGAGCACACGTACATGACGGCAGGGAAGTGACCGGCCTCGAACAGACCCACACTGCAACACAGTTAGATCAGATAGGAAGAGAGAAGAGTCGTATCAAAAACGAAGGCATACAAAAAACGTAATACATAGAGCTGGTTCACGTCTTTTACAGCAGCGGTGGCGAAGGTGAAGACAGTCCAGGCAAACTCGAGGAACGCAATGTAAAGCGGTGCGTTGGACTGTTCGATCAGATCAGCCATAACTCAAGACATACTACATGCAGGTCGACTGGCGACTTACTCGGGTGAGCAAAAGGTTGGACGGAATCTGGCCAAACACGTACGCTGCGCTCCATATGGCGTTTGTGTAGTTCAGCTCCTTTCCGTAAAGCGAAAGATCTTCTTTCATACCGCTATCTTGGAGTTGTCAACAGAGTCCGCCATTTTTGGGTTTAGTTGCTTCGGTCTCTGCTTACTAAAGGCATTGGTGATATTGACCTGGTCAAGGTAGCGGCACATCACGCCCAGAGCGGATGCTGAAATGAGCGTCAGGTCGAGTTTCGTAAGGAACCGCGCTTCGTCTTTCGGAACGTCAAGGGCTTTGTAGGTCAGGAACAGGCCGTATCAGCTCAACCAGATGCCCAGACTTACTTGACCAGAGGTATGATCTCCAAGTCCTCTTTGGCTCTGTATATTCTGCATCATTCACATAATGCCCTTTGACCCCGACGAACACTTCTGGGTCCTTTTCATCAAGGACAACTTCATTTTTTGGCTGCATTTCCTTGGGCTCTGACATGATAGCCATTTGTGCATTGAAGAAGTGAGAAACGCAACGGGATCTGACCACCTGCGAGCCGGGTGTCAGGTTGGCTTATCTACAATCTCCCAGGCAGGTAATCTTATCCCGCTTAACCCACGCAGTCGCAGAAATCGGACTGTGAATGGTGTCGTCTTAGGCGGGTCTCATGGCGACATACACCTTTATTACCAGACCGATGTTGACGCTAGTCTGCTGAAGGCTTCCTGCGCAAGGATGTGTTGCATCCTGCGGAGAGGTAGCTGAACCTGGGACGACTCATGAATCCTTGTGGTTAGCTAGCGACTTCGGCCGCATGGAAACTATCAGCAGTATGGTGATCTAGCGAGTTGCATGAAGACGCCATACCTTAGATGACCAATGGCACCGCGTATCGTGTGATGGCGTGCTTGGTGGTGGCGGCCAGCCTCCGCTTCTGGGAGGCATATTCTACGTCCTTTTCAAAGCCCAATGGATTAAGATGGAAGAAAAATTGCAATCGCTCACCGTCTGCTGGGATTTTCGAAAACACTGTACGGACCCTATTCTTATTGCTTCGCAAACATATCATAAAACGTTCAGAAACAGATTGAAGACATTGTAAAGTTCTACGGTTTGGAGCAAATCCATCTTCCGCTTTCAGCAAAGACGTTAAATCTGTAAAATATGGGGACGACTTAAGGCTACTTGAACGCACTTGAGAAGAGAGAGGAAATCTGGATATAGCTGCAATGCAAGCTGGATACAAATATCCATTTTTTGCCCTGATTGCTAGCTTCTCAAATTCCTGAAGTAGCTCTGAGTACTCCGCTTGGATGCTTGACTGGAGATCCACTACAACAGTGTGAATGGGTCCGCAGATTCAGCTTGACTTATAGAGGTACGTTTCTCAGGGATCCAAGCAAACTTTGATAGCAATAAGTCAAATATCAAGCTTCCCGCCATGTTATATGCTACACTTAGCATATACTGCGGGTTTGCTATCTTAGTTTCTGTAATAGCTTTGTGGCCCCACAACTTGCGTATAGTAATGCTTTAGACTTCGAACTGTTAGGTCTTGAATAACTTGCGTCTTATTTTCAGCGGCTGAATGGATGATAATGTGGCAGTCGGGAGCGCTAACCATCCCAGGCACTTGACATTGCTGTTTGTGGATCTTGGATTGGTGACATGGGTTCGAAATACGAAAACAGTGCAGAAGCGATTTCTGGCTTTCTCATGCGGACTGCCAGCACCGGAACGCTCTTCGCATACAGGACAAAGTTGCAAACCGACGAACAGGTGTTGTCCTTCTTCGGCGTCCCGTTGGGTCCGATCTCGACGTAGGTGTTCTCCCATACACACCGGTATCGCCCGTCTTGACTCCGTTGCAGTCGTCCATGCCAAAAAGCAGCAGTACTCTAAGTTCTTGTTGATGCAGAAGAGCCTTTATCACAGATGTTGCCACAGTGGCTGCGTAGGCTTGCCGCTTCTAGTTTTACCTGTCCGCGTATTCACAGACATCTTAACGACGGTATATGACATCTAGTCCTATACGCCAGCCCTATTCGTCCGGGCCGTGACATTGCCTCGTTGCTGGGTGGTTCTAGGGTAATCTTCGCCAACATTGATCACCACGTGTCGCCCGGTCTGATGCAGTCGAGGTGAACCTTAAACTAGTCTTTACCACTCATGCTGTTACGCTACTATTCTTGGTCTTTCTCAATCACCGTTCTAACAAGCTCTACTGCTACTTTCTAGATCGCAACGCACGGTTCAGAGGTCTTTGATGAAATACAGGGAGAGAAGATAGATCTCCAGTTCTCGGACGTTTCCATGGGCAACAGCTGCCTCCGCGGCAAACGCCAACACCGCGAGGACAGTATCCACAACGCTCCGGGCTTCGTAAGACTTTCAGAGATTCATCACATTTCCCTGCGAGGAAATTCCTCCATTGGTTATGTACTGCCCACCAAAAACAGACCCTTGCTGGGTGGCAACGATCCGACTACCTCGATGAGACGCCGGGGCCCATGGAACTAAGCAAAATTAGTCAGAGTGAGGATATTCCTTGGACAGAAAATATATGGTCACCTACAGCCTTGGGTCCGAGAAGCAGCACTAGAGACAAGACTACCAATACGTTCTTTTACGACAACATAGGCATCGTCTCGCCGGGACTCGAACTTGACGAGGCCCGAATGATCTGCATCCAACGGAACGATCTCTTCATCAGACATCACATTCAGGCCGCTAATCGTCGCTGAGCTCCTCGTCACCATCAGAACGGGCGGTCCTGACTTCCGCAGCGAGCCGTCAGGTTGCATCTACATGCCATTATCAGCACAAACCAGACAAAATAAGTGGAGAAGACTGTACTTCAACGGTCGCGCTCAGCCTGCGCTCGTAGAAGGAGACAACGCGCAGGCCTCGAAAATACTGGGCAAAGTCGTCAGACATCCGGAAAAGAAAAGCTGAAGGCTCTGACTCGTCGTCCACGACTAGAGCATTGATAAGAGCTTGGTTGGGTTGTCCTTCTATCATGGAAGCGAGTTTCTCGTTCCGCAGTCCTAGTTGCGGCACACCAAAGAATAGCACTCCGCGGCAGACCTGCGAGAGGAGCCTATGCGTCGGACAATTTGCAGGGCTTCTGACTGCGTGGATAAGTGCCTGGCCCAAGTCAGCATTGGTATCGAAAGAAGAACGTGCCAGGGTTTGCCTCTTTGATCAACAGTCCTCCGAGGCTATGTCCGATGAAAACGATCGGGCGACGTTGGGTCTGCTTCGTTAGTCTGCCCCGTGTGTAAATTCAGAGAACCCACCTTGTCGCTCGTTCGGAACGCAGTCAAGCTTTCCAGAAAACTCCGTCCCAAATCCTCCACGGATGACTTGGCGTTGCTCTTCAGAAGCTTCGTGTCGTACCCGTACAGGAGCACTCGTATGTTCCGGACGTCGTCCGAGAGCCAGTCGCGCAGCCAGAGGTCGTTTCCTCCTGGGGATTTCCACGACCCGATCGCATGGCTTGCCAGGCCAGGCACTGCGACCACACTGCAGTATCCGATGGTTAGCTGGGAGGACAACGCTTATTGTCAAGCGGCGGTGCATACTCGCAGTAAGCGCCGCTTGCGTCTTCGTAGAGCGGTGTGATGCCGTAGAATGCGCAGTCGTATCGGTACGGATACGCTTTGCTGGCTTGCTGAAGACGAGCCAGCAGCTGCTCTTCAGGAAGCAGCGTCCTGACTGTCGCAGTGGCGCAGACGCAGGTGCGGTCTCTCGGCGTGATGGAGCGCACGACCAAGTCGTCGAGTTGGCCCTGCAAATCTGGACTTCCAGCAATCACAGACTTCAGCTCACTTTCGAGCTCTTTGAACGACTTTCCAGGAGGAACCAGGTCCACACGCAAAGTCAAATCACGGAAACGTCGCTGGTGTTGTGTATTGCCGTTCAAACTTGTCCTTTGCTGCTGTGAGAGATGCGGCCCCCAAAGCCAGTGGTAGATGCAAGCAGCGAGAAGAGCGACAACGCTCGCCTTGGTGAGGATCTGTGCCGACGTCTCCACGACGCTCATCTTCGACAGTCCGGTTTTGCTTCGCAAAACGAGATTTCAGATAGGTGTGCACTGCAAAACACAAGCGGTATGGCGGAGAAATGCGAGGCTCAGATTAGAAGTCTGCTGACCTGCAGGCTGGACCGTCCCGCAGACTGGGCTGACAAAGCGTTTACACTTGGCGAGGAGCCTTGTGTGGCCCTATTAACCTATCGAGCGCATTCCTACACCACAACTAACAATCCGAACCAGTGACCTATCTGACTGTTAGTTATCACCTACCTAGGTCAAGCAGTCACAGACGGAATATCACGCTGTCTCACTCGTGGCATCGGCACTGGGATGCATTAAGGGATATGGTGGCTTGCGATGATGATCTCTATCTAGCTGTCCGGGCTGCCAGTGGTTGAGGTATTTAAGGGCAGACCGGTCCAACGCTGACGAAGATCGGTCCCACGCTGGCGAAGGCGTGTATCCCTAATTAATCAATAGCCTGGCCGTCGTCCCGACCGCGTGGTCTAAGTCAGAGCGCGCTATTATCGGCTGTCTGTCCGGGGACCTTGCCTGAACCCCCCTTGTTCCAACACTGACTCTTGCAACCTACAGCCCTCGAGATTCATGCGTCCTTTGTCCCGGTAAAACATTATGGATTCCCATCTGTCGCTGTCATTTAGTGCTGAACACTAGCTCAACCTAGAGTTACAGTGGGACTTGTAAGTAAGAAAAAGGGCCATCTCCTCGCATGCCATTTGCCTGGGTACCCACACGTCCCGGTCGACGACCGACGCTGCATCTAGAACTCCCCCAACGAGGAGTTGTACTCAGACGATTTTTAGATGTGATTGCCGACAAGCTTTTGTGGATGTCGGAACAAGGCAGCGCAAGCATTCCCCTCCCTCTACCGGCTGCAAGTCAAACGGCAAGCCATTGTCGACACCGAGGATCCTAAGTTGCACCTGGTTTGGGTCCACGATAGCGTGTTCGTATATCCACTACCTTGCTGCATACTGTCTTACCATCTTTGGTAACGGTTTTTATCCTGTAACGGCTCTAGAGACACACAGTACTGTTACGTGTGTAAAGCAATTCTGGGCTGCATCAAGACATATCGCTATTTACATGTAGCTTGTTACAAATCCGAGTTTTGCATCGCGCAAGAACCTGATTTGCAGCTTGTACTAAGCAATATTATACGGGAGCAGTTTTGCTGCTTTGCGGCTGCTTTGGCCTAAATTGGCGATGCCGACATCTCGACACAATAACTATACCGATTCTTATTTAATACACTGGCATGAATTAGCGCAAGAGTAAGAAGGCGCAACAGAAAAGCCAATCTTACAGAAAGAGCGGTATCTAATAAGTTTTCTTACTCTTAGTCTCGCGCTGCACTAAAGGAGATCAAACACGACGAAATTCAAGAACATGCCATACTACAACTATAGTTGTTCTTGTCATATATGAAATAAAAGTCCCCCCCCCTGTTTCACGCATCGGGAAACCGAAACAATGATAGGACTAAGAGTAGCATTGATAACCTAGCGGCTGGTCAAATGATAAACAGCCATGTGATTCACAGCTGAAAATTCTCTGACGTAAACTGCACAAGCAATACACGGCCCGAACGACAACCGATAGCTATTCTTGATCCTTCCATGGCTTCGCATACCGGTCGATATTCCGGCGGCAGCCAAAGTATGTTTTGCGAACCATTCACAATCCATGCGTAGTCCTGTGAGAGCATATAATGCTGATGATTAGGTTGTTGAATTGGCTTCTGGGTTGTCGCCCTGAATACGTTCTCTAGGTCACTGTGGCCCTCTAGTGTCTGCTGGCACTGACCAGTGGCTGTGTCCCAGACCTTAACGGTGTTATCCTCAGAGGCTGATGCAAGCTGGAGTCCATCTGGCGAGAAGGCCACCAAATTGACCGAGTCGTTATGGTTAAGCGTCTGCTGGCACTGACCTGTTGCTGTGTCCCAGACCTTGACAGTGTTATCTTCAGATGCTGATGCAAGCTGGCGCCCATCTGGTGAGAAGGCCACCGAGTTAACCCAGTGACTGTGACCATTGAGCGTCTCCTGGTACTGGCCCCCCGTAGCTGTGTCCCATACCTTAACGGTATTGTCTTCAGAGGCCGATGCAAGCTGGCGCCCATCTGGTGAGAAGGCTACTGACATAACCCACTCACTGTGACCATTAAGCGTCTGCTGGCACTGTCCTGTGGCTATATCCCAGACCTTAACAGTCCTGTCGTTAGAGGCGGATGCAAGCTGGCGCCCATCCGGCGAGAAGGCCACCGAATTGACTGAGTCGTTGTGGTTAAGCGTCTGCAGACACTGGCCTGTGGCCGTATCCCAGAACTTAACGGTATTATCGTCAGAGGCTGATACAAGCTGGTGCCTATCTGGTAAGAAGGCTACTGAGTTAACCCAGCTGCTATGGCCCTCAAGTGTCTGCTGGCACTGGCCTGTAGCTATATTCCAGACCATGACAGTCCTATCGTTCGAGGCCGATGTAAGCGCTGATGCAAGCTGGCGCCCATCCGGTGAGAAGGCCACTGACTTAATCCAGTTACTGTTAACCTTAAGTATCTGCAGACACTGGCCTGTGGCTGTGTCCCAGACCTTGCCGGTATTATCGTCAGAGGCTGATGCAAGCTGGCGCCCATCTCGTGAGAAGGCCACTGACTTAACCCAGCTGCTATGGTCCTTAAGTGTCTGCTGGCACTGGCCTGTAATAGCATCCCAGACCTTAACAGTCCTGTCGTTAGAGGCCGATGCAATCTGGCGCCCATCCGGCGAGAAGGCCACCGAATTGACATAGTCCTCGTGGCCCTCTAGCGTCTGCAGACATGCGTTCCAGTTTAGGTCTATCCCTGTAACCACAGTAATCCAGGCCGGTGCCGACTGAAAAAATATTCGCCGTACCATGCTGAGGGAAGGACTAAACAAAAGACCGGCCATGTATATTTGTAGCGGAAAGCTTTCTACACCTTGCTTGTACGATAGAATAAATCGAAGGGCGTCGCGGACGAGTTGTACAAGCTGCTGTGTTCCTCCTGTGCATGACTGTAGACATGTTAGACGGTATCCTGGAACATTGAAGTGTAGTCTGACTTACAACTAGCGTTGCGAGTTTCTGCATTGCTGCTACTGCTTGTGGCATGCTTTTCAAGAGGCTCTGGGCCTCTACCCAGTGGAGAAAGTGCGTTTCAAGGAATGTGTAAACTCTGGTGTCATCCTGCGCATCGCTGCGAGCCAGGCCCTGTGCAATATTTGAGTGCTCAAGGTGGTCAACCCAGTGTGTAGAAGAGTACTTGAGAGGGGCCAAAGGGTCGGGGTCGGGCGGTTTCGCATCTTCTATGGGTATTCCAGGAGAGCGCAGTTCATAGATGTCGCGTCTGAGTGTTCCAGATAACGCGTCGAGAGACCTTGAGAAGATGATATGGTGCTGGTGCGCGATGCCAAGCGGCAGGATCTGGTTGATAGCGTTGTATTCCTTGTTTAGCAGGAAATCCTTGGCTGACTGGTGGACGAAGTAGATTGTATCCTCGCGAATCGTCAAGAAAGAACCACACAGGCTGATCATGTCGTAGAGGGGTTGATTATTGCTGAGGAAACCTTGCCATTCCTGAATGAAGATTCTCGACTCAGCGAATGAAAGTGGTCGGTATGCGATTGCTACCATAGCCAGGATCCTATAGCAAAGAGATGCATGTCGCGACTCGGATATCTGTGTCGCCATGCGTTCGTAGAGAGGGCCAAGTCCCGGCGGGAATGATTCGGCTATTTGCATAGCTTCCCACTCGAATACCTTTCTCAGTTCCTCACAGACCAAGGCGACCCAGAGAAACGTGCCGTCTGCTTTGGATGATAGATGCTGACGTACTTCGCTGGCCGTCTCGTCTCGGTAACTCTTTAGTTGACTGAGCTCTGCTACCTTGAACGTGACATAGCTATTCACAGCCGTTGAGACTGACATCGCGTTGACCTCGAGTGATAGCCTCTGGGATGTGCGTAGCCGTTCTTCAATCTGCCGCCAATTGCGGCTGGAGACAAGCCATTTCGCACTGGTTGATTGCGATGTTTGTGAAATCAGGTTGAGCAGCTGTTCACGGCCGGTTGAGCACTCGTCTAGCGCATCGATAAGAAGGCAGACGCCCTGCAGCTTCGGATCGTGGAGTAGGTTCACGAAGATCTCGGACATCGCTTGCCATGCATTTACGCCCTCAAAAAGCTTCTTCCCGGCGACGTCGTACCTCTTCTTTATATGCGAAACGAGGGACCGGTCCTGGTCGAGAAGCATAAAGAGCAAGCCGCGCAAAACGGCTGTCGCAGTGTTGAGTCGGTCGTCGGTGGCTTGGCAGAAGAAGTAGGATACGTGCTTCAGCTGAGCGCGTGCTTCTTCCGTGCCTGTCGTTTCCAGTTCGTCGATGATGCCGCAGAGGAGCATGGTCTTGCCCTTGCCCGGGTCGCCATTGACCCAGAGCAGCCGCTTGTGCTGGTCATCGCGCCATCGGCAAAAGTCGTGATTGTCAAGCACCCAGACGTAGGAGTCCTTCAGCAGGCCGCCCTTGGTGTCCTGGATGCGCTTCTTGTCGTGGCGCGGGTCGGTGACAAGCAGGTCGGCAAGGCATCGATCGGCCGTTTGATGGATGTTGACGATATTGCCTTGGTGGGAGGATCCTCCATACACAGTTACATTTCCATCGTAGTACGATCCGCCTTGGTTGATGGAATGACTCGGCACAGCCGTGGGAGTTGTTGGATCGTCGGCGGCACGTTGCGATGCACCATCTAGGGTCGTTTCGACGGCGTCGCTGTCTCTGCGCGCGATGCGCTTTCGGGTTCCCCGATCTGCATCTTCGATTTCTTCTTTGTTTCGCTTTGCGCGAAAATTTCCCGTCATTTTGAGATCAAAGCGCGAGCGGGTTGATCAAGCGCGCTGGCTGCGACAAAGGCTGTCCATAATCTAGAGACCAAAATGGCGAGGATGCGTTGAGGGGTAATCCTGCAAGCAGACCAACAGTAGTAGCCTCGGTGCTTTTTGTGAGTTCTATCGGCCGTACATAAGCAGAGACGTTCCGCCCCCGCGCGAATTTGGCTCCCTCGCCTCAGCTGTGCCAAGCAATCACAACCTAGCTCCGTCTCCGTCTCCGTCTCCGTCTCACTCATATTCGTGCCCCAAGGGCTGTCGTCAGCATTAACTAGCATAGACTTGTGGTGATGACTTTATTCACGACGCTGTTGTTCGAATAAGGTTCTATTGTGGGACGGACCACCGTGACGTAAAATAAGGTTTAGTTTAACGATAGGTATTATTCTCTAGCCCGACTTAAGTGGTTACCTGCAGACAGAGACAACGCCGTACTGTAAGCCTACTGAGCCACCGCTTGCTCCCAATCAGCCTTCTCCGCAGTGATTTGGTTGCCTTGTGATACCCGGCCTTTGTCCTCCGCCCTCATATCCCCACTGAATTCAGATCCCTCCTGGTTCACACCACCCTGCGTGATGCCTGTAATCTTATTGCCTTGAATGGCCGAGGCATCACCAGTCAAGGTAATATTGCTTCGGAACGTAGAATCTCCATGTTTGACCCGGAGACGGGAGGGTTGGGCAGTACCGCTCGTGCTGGTCGCTGGCCTCGCAGGAGTTCTGGACGAGATTGTCAGCAAGAAAAAGAAAAGCTGCAAGTCCCTTTGCTACACTGACACAATGCCGCTCTCCAAGGATCGACCCGGGAGGCTCAGGGGACTTTGCTGCTGCGTACACGTCAGTCAGTCCAAACAGTCAGTCAGGAATTCTCCCTTCTCCTACTCACCATATTGTCGATCATCACTGGACTGACCCGAGACAAGGTAATTGATGCTAAGGAAAGGGAAGTTTATGGCGGATAAGGGTCTCTGTCTGCGACAACTCGGAGTCTTGAGGGGACCTAAAATAAGTATCCATGATACCACAATCCTCTTTGCTCATCAAAGTGTTGGGACCAATCGCAAATGCTTGTAGCACTAGAAGTGAGAGCCAACTGAAGTCTAGCAGCATGGTGTGCTGCAAAGTGCTGTCATTCGTCTTATTTTCAGATCTAAGCGCCGACAAGGAGTGACTCCGCAGAAATATCGTAGAACTCGTGTCAGGCTGATGGGTGCCTTGCGGCCCGCCTCGTATTGTGACTTCTATATGACGTGAAACCAAAGTAGCGCCCGCTTCCCTGCTCGACCCTATACCTCCCTTGGCCACGAGTGGTGTGCTGATATCGCTTGCTTGTCAGGGCGCGTATTCTTGCCGCCTTGTGACGAGGCTCTGCCACGTCACTTCCAGGCTTGGTTAGCCTTACGAATAAACCGTAACGCTGTGGTTCGCGTGCACGTTCTGTTTTCTATGTGACCTGCCCCCAAGGCTTGTTCTGGATGGACCAGGTCAGCCTAACTTCTGAAGCGTTCCTGTGCATCTTAAATGCACAGCTATGAAGTCAGTGGAGACCACCTGTATCCTCTCGTGCAGGCCAATTTCAGATTCTTACTTCCTATGAGCAGCCATCAGCTCTTTTGAGGGTGATGCACCACACTGTCATGCCCTCGACAACACACGATCATGATTCGATGCCAACGCAGGGAGATGACCTCCGCCATGTTCGTCCCCCGGACTTGATCAGTATGCCTGATTAGATGGCCAGGGTCCTCCAGATAAGAGAAGTTGGCCGAAAAGTGCCTGGCTTTGGAAGGGCGATTGCTGATGCTCACGCGACCGAAACCCACGTAACTAATCAGCTTTCTGAGCGTCACGGACAAACAGGCCCAGTTGTGCTCTGATGATATTGAGCACTCAATGTCAATGGCAATTCAAGTCAGCATGCATGTCCAGACGGTTTTGTTTTGCTACCGTATATGAGGCAAAACAACCAGAAGATCAAGCGTGACACATAGGTAAATGCAGGATAGAAACCTTCTGAATTCATCGCCGGGGTTTTTTATAGACTATTAAAAGATTAAACACGCCGAAACGTATGCGTGCAAGTAGTAAAACATCGGCGATCAGTATGATCGACAGCCCCATTACTCATTTCGCAACCCCAAAAGACCTCCGCCCTTATACTGAGGAATCGTAATCCGACCACCCTCAGCATGAGCTTTGTCTTTTGATGTTGATTTTAGTTGTGAGCCCGCGAGGAACAGCGCTGCCGCAGATCATGACCAAGTTCCGTTCGCCGGTCCGAAGTATCCCACCGCCGGCATTTCCAACCAAGGCAGGCCCTTGCCGTCCGCAGTGTTCTGCCAGACGGTGTTTCCCCACCAATCGGGGAACTGAAGATTTGGCCCTAGAAATAGGAGAGTCAGAGATTGGCAGCGTTGTTTGAATTGCCCGGGACGACTTACCATAGGTGATCGCGAAGAAGATGACGACGCCGCTGAGTGCGAGGCCGGTGTCCAACGCCGCGGCCAAGACGTAGTTATACTTGGTCCACCAGGCGTAGAACTTGCGGTAGATGATTTTGTTGAAGACCAGGTTCACAATGTACCAGGAGGAGTAGTTGATACCGGTGGCAGGGGGCACGTTGTACGTTCCGACGAAGATGAGCGGCCAGTTGATCTTGCGAATCAGCTCAGAACCTGTCCGCTTGTAGACGAAGTACGTGATGGGCGGCAGGATGAGACCGATCCAGAAGAAGTGCAACAGGCCGGAGTAGATGCCTCCGACGGAGTACAGACGCGCGGGGCCAACAAGACCCCAGATGACCGAGGAGGAGAACACGGTGCGGCCATTGGGGCAGGAGAAGCCGTTTGCCTGGTCCTCTGTGCAGATTCCATCGATGTTTCCCAACATCCAGAGCGTGACGCCCGTTTGCGTTAAGGCACCCAGTATTGTAGCCAGGCCTTGTGCGAAGAAGAGTGTGGTCGGCGGGATCTTCAAGTAGTGACCAAGCTTCATGTCGGCCGCAAAATACAAGCCCTGCCCTACCACGTCAGTACTTAATATCTTAAACAAGACATTTGCAATAGGTTTGCCCTGGAACATATATCCTCCAATAAACTCGGAGAGAACGTTTAGTTGGTTGGCATCGACGTTCGTCGTGGCCTGGATTATACCCGCAGGCACCATGTACACAGCAGGAATAATAAAGGCAAGGACAACACCCCACCATGGCAATCCAGTGTCGTAGCCCTCTGCGGTACCGACGCTCATGCCAAAAACAACGAGGAGGATGGCAGCCCACCACCACCACTTGACAGACTTGTAGGACCTCATCAGCCGTGCGTGGATATCCAGCTTGAGTGTGCCCTTCATGGCGTGCTTGATTTCATCGAAGTGGAAGAAGTAGACATGCGTGAGGACACTGTGGCATGTGTAAGTAAATGACCAAGCCTCTTCATGGCTAGCCTTTTCCATAGGCCAGTCTGTTTCAAGGGCTACTCTTTTTCATAGGCGGAACTTACCTAGTAAGAGACGCAAAGGAAAGTCCATAGACGAAAGCGAATGTTGCAGGCAGGTACGGGGGAGAATACTCGGCGTACTTCTGCTGGTCGAACTCGTTGTTGGTCAGGACCTGAGTCACATTGTAGGCGACACCGAACCGGTCGTAGACGTCAGCTGTGCAGAATGGCATGTAGGAAGTGAACCAGGTATTGGTGTAGTAGATGGCCGGCGTAACAATCCAGAAGAACACCACGAAGCCGCCAAAGACGTTCAAAGCAGCCCAGTGAGGGCTCAGGAGGGGGTTCGAGTTGTACGCGATCATTGACCAGTCGAAAGTCAGAGGGAATAAGCCCATTCCGGTAACCATGCCGAACACCTGAAGCTATGTCAGTTCAAGATACATTGGTGTAGAAGTAAAGTTGGTTACCTGGTTGACTGCTAGGTTGTTGGGGGCGATCCAGCAAATCCAAGTGAAGTAGCTCAGCCCCGTCCAGATCAGGCCCGGGAACCAATACCAGACGAAGGATGCCCCGCCGACAATCATGAAGAATTTAATGCGAGTGATTCGCCATCCGTCGGCAACCGCGTTCGCTCTCGAGTGAAGGGTGCTGAGCAGGGCGACGTTGCTGAGCACGCCGGGCCAGATCATACTCGCGGGCTTGACCAACCACGGGATGGCAAGACCGGCGACGGCGTATCCGCTGAGCTGACAGCACAGCACCACCAAAACCGACAAGCCGGGCGGGATGTGGAAGCCGTACAGCCTCGCGGCCTGGATCAGGTTCGTCGCATCCGCGGAACCGAAACCGAATGACACGTTCGACATGATCGTGACTAAAGCATGCTTTAAAGAGCTATTAGTAGGCGAATTAGTTGTCAATTTTTGCCAGCCTAACCTCTTTAATGTTGAAGTGCCGATCCGGGTTGAATCGGCTGATGGGAAGCACGTTGGCGAGCAGAACGCCGAGCGGGAACGCGAGCAGTTCCGCGACAAGAGCCACGATGTGCACTCCGGGGTACCTCAACGAGAAAAATTGATTGACGCCTGCACCCAGGAAGACGAAGACCTTGTCAGGGTTAGCCGGCGATCGATGCTACTCAGGCGTGGGTGGTGCGCGTGCGTACAATACCCAGAAACCAGGCCCGGAAGGTGTTGACCGGAAGCGCAGTGTCGTCAGTCTCCGGCACTACGGCCCGCACCTGCGGGAAAGGCGAAGTGTCGGCCTCGTAGTCCCCCTCGCCCTCGTCCTCGAGGACCCGGCCCATGTCGACCTCGAGCTCCGTGAGGTGCCCATTCTCGAGTTCGAAGTCCTGGCCGTGGGCGTTGCGCGCCGTCTTGACGTCGAGCTTGTCGTGCGTCGCCGATTTCTCGGAGTCGACGTCCTCGGGCGGCGGCGTGTGGCTGATATCGACTGCCATATTGGGAGTGGTGCTTGGCAATGGCGCGGGAGCAAGAAGCGGCTACAGGAGCCAAGACGGCAGCGCCCGGCGCGGCATCGTCTCTGTTATATTTGGCCCGGCGCAGCTGACGCGTGCCTCGGTATGTATTCGTTCGTTATCATTTATCGATTCGCCGGGGGGGGCATCGCTCATCCAAGCTACTCGGGCGTTGATAAGCACCGGAATGAACTCTGACAAAGGTTCCTCGAGATAAAGAATCCTTCAAGCATCATTTCTTACCCATAAACTAATTTCTGCCCGCGAATTGCGGCAATGACCAATCGAGTTCATCTGCGTTATCTTGGGTTTATCTGGCGTTGCGGGGATCGTATGTCTGTTTCTGGCAGGCGACCAGGGATCAGTCCCTTAGAACCGGGTCCGGCACGGCGGTTGATAGAAGACGGGAAACCCTGAAAGGTTTGCCGCAATTCCGAGTGGCGCACTTCTCCGACGATAAGCGACACCCATCGCCTAGCACAGTCACCAAATGTTGTCAAGCCTGTGCTCGATTCGCGTCCATAAAGGCCATACACGCTCTTTTTGAAGTGCAGTTGGGTGTCGTATGGACTGGTTGGGTTGAGATGCCTTGCCACGCAGCGGTGTTTCGTACGTGCCAGCAGCTTAACTAGCACGCTATCGAGCAGTTGCGATGAAACCCAGCTTAAGCTACAAAAAAAAAAAAAAAAAAGCACAGTAGTTATCCAGTCTAGGAATGACATACGCGACGGTGCCGGTGAGAGATCTCCGTTCGAAGTGATCTGTGTGTGAGGGGTAATCAAGCGACCTCTGCGGTAACCACAACAGGTACCAGCCACACGAAGCTATTGTCCCAGCTTCGCGACAGCAGTCGTGCCGTCCCCATGGAGCGGGGAATTGTGAAGCTCGCGATCTTCCATGATTGCCCTGGCCTTTCGGGGGGTGACCAGATTGACCTTCATCCCCTTGGAGAGCCTGTGGAGTCCGTTGTAGAAGCGAGAAGTCTTCTGATCGTCGGCAGAACTCAGGCCGCCCGCGGCGGATGGGGCCACCTCCAACTCGTGGGCCTCCTTGATGTGCTTCTTGAGCGCGCCCAGGGAAGACCAGCGGTGTGCATCGTGGCACAGGATTGCCTCGCGCTTCGGAGTGCCGTTCGGATCATCTGAGGGGACTTCGCGCCAGTCGAAGGCGACGCGGCACCAAACCTCACCCGCGGCGATGATGACTCGGCCTTGCTCATCAACCTCATAGCTAACGAGGCCGCTGGGACGCTCGTTGCCCTCACTGTACCAGCGGTAGCCGTCTGTGTAGCGGTAGGTGGAAGGCATGATGGCGAATTGTTTGGGAAATTGTTGATACGACAAGGGTACTGGCCTAGGTCGAATGAGTGACGAACAGTTAGGGTATGATGGTTATTCTCAATTACCTGCCGAGCGTAAGGAAAATAAAGAAGCTATCGCGAGGCGGTGAGATATCCTAAGTAAATCACGTGGGAGGTTATAGGCCGTGTCGGCGATACGCCCCACATTGGCGACAGCTGGCAATGCCCGGCATCACAACAGAAACGTCTCTGAATGCCAACATCCTGGGATTGTCCTCGCTGGACATGCTGGCTAGGACGTGAACTGTTTGTAGGACAGGAGCATGGGGTTGACAGAGGACAAAGAGATTGAAAGGGAGTATGAGTAGAGCAACTGAGTTCTGTAAAGGAGTGAAGTTAACGTGAACATTGACAAAAATTACAGGCTTCATAGTTCTGCTTGTAACTACTCCTCCGGACAAGGAAATGTGCTTTGTTCTTTCCTGAAGGCCTGTCCCAGCAGTAATGTCCCAATAGTATGGTGAAAATCACAATCTGGAAGAAGATGGTTTCTATCAAAAGAAAAATTCTCTTTCTGTTTGTTGTGATACGCGTAACTACCTAGGTAGGTTGACAAAGTGAGGTTGAAGCGAAAGAGAATCTTGAAATGCTATTGGCTACCTATCCTGGAGAGAGATAAAGTGGAGTCATTTATCCCGTCCGATGCTCCCCCAGGCACCACCAAGGTACTAGGTGCCGAAGGAGGTAAATCCGAAATGACGACAAACGGAGCAGCGAGATGTACCTTTGGAGGCGGAGAGAAGTGGCTGTACCTCTAATGGCTCTTTCCTACAAGATCAGAGATCGGTATCTAGGGATTTCGCAACAACCTACCTGATTCGTTTTTAGGTAGGCTAGATACTACCTGCCTAGGTGCCTTACTGGGGTGGTAAGGTATAGATAGCAGCTGCCAACGCCAAATAATCTTCGCTCACGTTCAAGAATCACTAATTGCATTACAGCCATTAGATATCTCGCAGCTGTCATCAACCGTTGCGGCATCATCTGCCTGCCAGCTGTCCGCCAGCCCATCGCCTGCTCCCTTCCCATCGCCTTCCTTCCTAACACCTACTACCTCTTAAGTCATCAGACAGGGTAGTTGCTTGTGGCACGGCCGTTCACCTGTTTACTGAGTTTCTTCTCTCTTCACCATCAGAGATCACAATCAGGTGTTGCTGCCCTCGCCTTCTCCCACCGACTCTGCTTGCAATGGAGAACCCCCCGACCGAACTCGACAATCTCAGCGGTAGGAACATGCAAAGCCATCCCTTGTGGGCTTCAAATTCGCTAACATACTATCACAGCCACGCTCGAGTGGCGATGCCTGGAGATCTGGCGAATCCACGGCCAAGGCAAGCACGAAGAGGCGGATTCGATGGCCTAGAAGCTTCTCATGGAGCCGCGGTTGAGCCCAATCCATCAAGCTTGCATGCATTTGCTTCTTGCTGCTTCCCCCTACGAATTCGTCCACCATGCCAAGGAGGCAGTTCGTCTCTATTCCCAGGTGCTCGAGAAGTTTGAGCATACCCCTGATCAGCAAGCCAACACCGAGAAGATGCTTGAAGCAGCCAACAACGCCCTGCGCAAAGCTCGTAGCGACCAGAGCGCCATCGATCGAGAAGTGGCAAAGTACATGCTAGTTCTCTCTGCCTCTCTGCCTCTCTGCCTCTCTGCCTCTCTGCCTCTCTGCTTCCCTGCTTCCCTGTCTTTCATACCTCGATAGTATTTGAGAGTAATTACTAATTTGTGCGATAGTGCCAGTGGAAAGACCATGACCGACCTCCACGATGCCCAGTTGGAGGAGCTACGCCGATTCGAAGAGTATGCTCAAGAGGGACCCAGCGATGATGCCGCTGCTACTGTCCAGTCTAGTCAGAACATCCCTGTTGCCCAGTGTAGTCAGAATGTCCCCGTGACAGCTGGCGAAACCCAGAGCACTGCTGTGGGCCAATCTCAGTCAACCGCCTTGACTGATATGGACGACGACAACCGCCCTCTTCCCGACATCCCTCGATCGGACGATGGCAAGTTTGATATCAAATCGATGGCACTCACTGTAACACGAATTTTCATCTGGTATGTCATATGTTTTCTCGTCCGAAAAATGGCAATGATACGGATAGCGAGGGAGTGCTTCCAAGGCATTGCTATGTTGTTGCTGTGGATGCAGTCTAATGGCGTGGGTGTTACTGCAACGTACCTACCCGGGAGGGGAGGGGGGTTTGGACGGTGCCCAATCATAATAGGTAGGATGGAACGTATTCAGAACAACACAAGCCAGTCTCACTCTCCTACGAATTCCTTTCCAAGTTACCTCCGTTATTCAAGTTCTGTCCAAGTTATCGATTAGGGCCTAGGTAAAACTTTACTCTTAAGTACTGCCGTGGTAGGGCAGAGTTGATACGATTCAGGGGGTGACCAAAGTCTATGGGGGAAACACGGTCTGGCAGAACACTACGGACGGCAAGGGCTTGCTGTGGTTGGAAATGCCGTTGGTGGGATATTTCGGACCGGCGAACGGAACTTGATCATGATCTCTAAGTTAAGCTAAAACTAATATGAACTCGCGGTTGGTCGGATTCTAATTACTTGATATAATATTCTAGGTCGTTGGGGTTGTGTGTTATGCAATAAAAATCATATGACTTCATGGCATACATGGGAAGTGGGCCTGCAAAAGCTGCAATTACACGACTCTGCATCCTGCTTGTTTTGTGATGGTCCGGCATCGCCACCAGAAACGTCCTAGAATGATTGACGAGGAAGATGATGTGAAAGTTCTGGCACTTACCACAACGCTCTTAAGAATTGTATAAAACTAGCCAAGTACAAAAGCAGGTAGTAGAGAGATGATTGAAATGTGAATTCGTTTCCTTCCGGTATTGCATCATGACTTCAATGAAGCTGGTGCACCGGCTAGAGCCGATGCAATGCTGTGCGACCCTACACACCGCATGATCATGAACACGGTATAATATTGTATCAATCCAATCAATGTTCGTCACTCGCTTCTTTGCTCCTACGGGGCTCCCCCAACTAGAAGTTTGCCAATGCTTGTCCTTTCAGCGGGCTTGTGGTCTTTCTTGAGCTGTCAAGCTGTGCTTGAGCCTGCGGTAGTGTAAGGGGACTGATAAGCCGTTCCGATACCGTGCATGCGCGTGTGGAACGTTGTGCAGGATGTCAATAGCGTCAGCCCAATCACAGCTCCAACCAAGACTTTTGAGCTGTTTATGATGACCCTTCTAGGACTAGCACGTCTGACACAAGAAAGACACCCGCAGCTCATTGACTCGCTGAAGAAGATGACGTGAGATTTATGTTGATCTATCGCATAGAACTATTGATTTGTTACGCAAATGCTATCCGAGTAGGGTATAAAAGTAGTTTCTGGAAGTTGAGGGGATGTGAAACCTACACGCTTCCTTCAACTATTCGCATCACTCACACCTTATTCCGTTGGGCTGAACTAGTACGCTGAGACGTCCAATTAAAAAAATGCCTGTCGACTTCCACCTCAGTTCCACTGAAGCGCAGATCCGGAAGACTGCGGCCGAATTTGCTCAACATGTACTCAGGCCTGCACGAGCTGAATATGCAGTACATGGAGAACAGCACACGCGATTTCAAGCTACCCAGCCGACCTACAGAACAGCAGTGGAGGGCGGAATGATCAAGGGGCAGATTTCCAAAAGTATTGGTGGTGCCGGCGGATCGCTGATTGAGGCTGCCATCCTGGTTGAAGAGTGCTGTGAGAACTTTCCAAATTTTTGACTGACCACCCACGACTCTGGCAGAGAGGGAAACTCAACAGTGAAGAAACCGCCGAACTACAACGAATCTACTAAGCAAAGCCACATTCGGGGTAACATGCCTCACGAACTAATCACTGACGCCATCTCTGACAGATGCGGTGGAGCCGAGCGCCTCTCTTACCATCTTTGCGACAGGGTTAGGTTTGACTCCCCTGAACCTCACGCAGAGGCCCGAACATCGCGAGTTTCTTGAGCCGTTCTTGAGTGGTCAAGGAGCGCCGCTTGCTTCACTGGTATTCAGCGAGCCAGGTGGTGTAGCAAACTACCTGGAGAAAGGTGCACCGGGGCTGAACACTACGGCTTACCGTGAGGGGGACGAGTGGGTCATCAACGGGGAGAAGATCTGGGCGACGAACAGCGCAGGCTGGGATTCCAAGGGTGCCGATTTAGCCTGCGTGGTCTGCCGCGATGTGACTACCACCCCTCAGCCGGAGGCGAACCCCGAAGACAGCGTGATGATCATTCTCGTCACCCCCGCGGATCTTACGCGCAGCGGCGATGGAAGCTTCCAAGTCCTGCGCCATGTCCCTACCCCTGGACACACCTCTACTTCCGGGCCTCATATCAGATACACAAATGTCCGCGTCCCGGCAAAGAACGTCCTCTGCCCGCCGGGACAAGGTGCGGCGGTCGCATCTGGCTCGTTCGATTGCAGCGCCGTGCTCGTCGGTGCCATGGCGGTTGGTCTGATGCGTGCAGCTTTCGATGCCGCCCTGTCCTTCGCCAAGGGCGACCCCCGCGGAGGCAAGGTCCCCCTGCTGGAGCGGCAGGCTGTCGCCGACCTGCTCTCCGGCATCAAGATGCAGACGGAGGCGTGCCGAGCATTGACGTGGAAAGCTGCCCACGCCTTGGAAAACGGGCCGGGAGATTACGACGCAAGGCGTGAGCTGGCGCTGGCAGCCAAGATCTATTGCAGCGATGCCGCTGTCAAAGCAGTGACTGATGCCATCAATGCAGTTGGAGTGTAAGCCTGACACTGCCTGCTTTGGTAATATCGGTTACAACCGTACGACTAACACGAACTCGCAGATCCGCCTATGATATAGAGCGACCTTTTTCGGAGCTTCTCAACAATGCAATGGTTCTTCCCATTTTCGACGGGGGGAACGTGGGGATTCGACGACGACACATGCAGCAGTTGATGCTCTCCACGAATTACGACGCTTGGGCATCGACATATGGTCCCAGCCTCAGCAGCGATCAGGTCTGAGCGTATGCCATTTCTATGTCAGGTTTCTCATTTCCCAGAGTTTGGGAAATGTAGGCGTAGACCCGAGTTGGATGGCAACAGAAATGCTGCCGGCTAAGGCCTGTAAGAATTTATGCTACAGATTCTTGAAAATAGTACCCATTGCCTCTCAGGTTGACATTGAAAACAATACATGAGCGCAATAGATACTATCATCAATTGGTGGCTATGATAGAAAATCTACCCGTAGTTGGCACAAGCGAAAATTGATTCAAGTAGGAGTGTTTCCGTGCACATGAGGTGTTTCTTTTCGTTGCGACTTTCAAACTGCATGGAGCTAATTAAACAACATTTCGCAGCCGCCTCCTCTTAGGATTCAATCTCGGCGCTTTGCCACGGGTTCTTCGTTCTGGTCTTTGTCATATCACCACGCTGCCAAGAGATCAGGTCGTGATACCCATGGTCCCGGGGATAACCCAGAGGCATGGGCTTCTTTGATGAACCAAGCAATCCGTCAACGGCGCTGCTGAGGATTTTACCAGCCCGCCCCTTGGCGAATTGGTACCCGTCAGACACCAGCCTTGTCAAGCTAAACTTCTTGGATTGGCCAGAGCTCGACCCCGTCTTGGCCGCCTTCTCGTCCCTCTTCCGTGTCTGAAGCATCTTGTGGTTGATGTCGATGAAAAGACGTTCCCACATGCCGATTCGCTCCTCTCGAATGGTCTTCTTGCCATTTCCGGTATTTCGGGTCCAGACCCAATGGTTCTGGGCCTGGTCAAGGAGACAGAGGTCCTTCTCGAAAGGCATCTGGTGAACCACGAGCGTGTGGTCCTTGTGAGATTGGGTATCCAATGCATGGCCGCCATGGACCGAGGAGACTTTCCCACTCAAAGTCTCATAAGTAGAGGCAATCGGGTCTTTTGGGTATGAATCTCCAAGGTCAGGAAGCTCGGTACGCTTCTCCAGCGTGTATCCATTCTTTGTCAAAGCCGCGCAGTCCCACTCACCCTCGTCATCAAGGCCCAAACCTTTGTAGAGGTACCTAATGCGTACCGAGGGGTGTATGAACTCGTTTGGACTCGTGATCAAGGTCTTTCCGTCGTCTTCCTTGTAGTTTCCGGGTGTCCGCGTGCCAAGAACGGTATTCTCTCCCTTGAGTCTCTGCCAGGGGTACCAGAGTGCGTTGTAAGCCTTGTCTGGGATCGACGTAGTGGCTCCAGGGTTCGAAATCTTCCCTAAAGCCCACTCACGCGGTTTGACGTCAGGCTCGAGCGTGTAGAAAAGACGCTTCATCTCTGGGGTGCTGAACTCAACGCCAATTGACGTGAGCTGATCGGCCATCCCTGCGTCACCCTCCAGTCAGTTTGCGCATGGTAACACCTAGCTCGGCTGGGAGGAAGACACATACAAGCCATGGCAATTGATGCAATCTGCTGGTCAGGAAACCCCCCGCCGACGTTGCTGTGGCTTCCAGGAAACCAAACCTGCCGAAGATGAGTTGTGTCATTGTCTTTCATTCCCCACATGGTCGGTTTAAACGCCGTCCTCCACTCATCCAGAGCGAGTGCGTGGAAAGCATGTTCAACCTTGGGATGAACATCAAGACTTGCGAATCGAAGCTGAGGTCTATCAGTATAGCTGACTCTTGCAAGGCGACGTAACCGCAGTATCAGAATGTAGAGACAGGATTCGTACCTCATCAGCGCTGCGATCCTTGCGAATCTTCTCCCATGGCATCTTCGGCCAGCCGAGGCTTCCGACCGTGTCCCATACGCCTAATTACCGTGAATCTGTCAGTTGATGGAACCTTTGTAAATCCATTTTGTGCAGCTGGTTATACTGACCGACTGCTTTGACTTTGACCTCTGTGGGAACGAATTCATTGACAATCCGGCCACCATCGTTTCTCGACCTTCTTTCGCACAAAATCATTTCGTGCTGAGAATTTTCTTAGAGGCGAATCGATGATTGGAGGACGAACCGAATAGCCGGGAAGAGATTGGGTAGAACACTTTACCTCTACAAGTCCCTTTCTGTAAAGCTGTGCCATTGCCCTGAGCCTTTTTTGACCGGTTTCTTTGCATTCCGCCATGGATTTGAAGAGATCCTTCTTGTTCTCATCAAGCGCTTCTTTCAAGACAGCGTCGCTGCGTCTTCCTGAACCCGCTCTGAATATCTCAAGACGCTTATAGTTGGAGAAGGTGAAAGCCACAAGTTGCTCATCCTTGTTGAACTTTCCGTCCGGCTTCCAATTGGCGAAGTTCTGATAGTCGTGGAAGATTGCCCCGAATTGCGACAATCCCACACGGTTCAGGAGTCCAATATTGCACACAAGCCCCGAGACTGAACGAGCAGTGAAAGCACCCCTGGAAAACCCCACGATGATGATTTCATCCCCGGGGTTATAGTTGTCGCAGATGAAGCGATAAGTATCCGCAATATCCTAAACATGAGTTCGCTGTCAACGTTGCGCGATTACGAACAGAACTGCAGTACGGTGATGAAGTGAGGGCTTACCTGAACTACGCCTTTACCCAACACCCCTCCAAGGTATTGTCCAACTTTGGAAGAGTCTGTACCCGCTCCTCTGGTGTAGTACACAATTTGCGGCATGCCAGTACAGCATTTACGGGCGATTGCAGCCGAGATACGAGCAACGTTGGTTGGAACGTTTCCCATCTTGTTCCTATTGAGATATTCGCTTAGTATGTCAACGCTGTAGGGAAAAGCTTGGGGCTTACGAATTGTTCCATGTTCCATCGCAGCAAGCAATTATTCGCTTGTTGTTCGTCGTCTTGCTCGTTCGGTGGGCACAGTCTGCGAATTTCTGCGTGCTGCCGTTTTGAGAGTCAGGCAGTTGTATTTGCGACACCCAGGCTGGGCCGTCTGTCGATGCGTTCGCCATGGTATCAAACCTACGAAGCGCTGGGATTGAGGGGGATGTGGAGAATGGATGGGGTCGGTTCTCAAGAGATGGGTATTTCAAGGAGGTTCCCCTGGTATATGAAGAAAACAGAAAAGTTTCTGGCCTGTGATTCTGCCCAAAGACTCGCGTCTAAATTACTGTCTGACCATTCGAGACAAGGCTTCCCTAAGTGGCATGACGCGAAGCTGGGGCTGAATGATCTTCATTGACGGATCTCGCTATGTCTTGGACGATGGTAGGGATTTAATGACGAGGATTACCAATGCAGAATAGTCCAAAAGTACCTGTTCATGTCAGATTCAATCGGCACTTTTGAATCGTCGACCTCATTGGCCAATCTAGTCGGCCGAAGAAGAAATTTGGTTTAGGCGAAAAATTGAATCTGTTTTGAGACGGCACAATTAGAGCCCAGTGTAGGTGGCGTCGCGGATCACGTCTAAGAAAGGCACCCGGAATGGCCCAAGGAGGTCGAAAACGCAGTGAAGTGATGCTCATCGAGATCACGCCACGTCGGAATTGAGATTCATTGAGTGTATCTACCTACGTGCTTACCTTCCACGGCATCAAACTCTACAGTGTTGCAGAGTAACTTGAACAGAAGAATGCCATGGTTTAGCTTTCACAAGTTCGAACAGCCGGTCTCGTCAGGTAATTCAGCACTAGTGATCGCCGGCGTTCGACCGGCGCTCGGACGTAGAGGCGGGGCGGCCCGGGTTGTGGGGCCGAAGCAGTAAGACGTCAGAGCCACCGACTCGGCAGTTCAATGCTTTCTGCCCTTCCGGGCTCTGTGCGTAGGCTGGAGGTTCAGTAGCAAGGGATTAATCGAAAACAATTATGAATGAGGGGCTCGCTTATCAGTATTTCTTTCTTGCTTTGGCTGATTTCCGACCGCAACGCCACAAGCCGCGCCAATGGATGCCCTTAGACATTTATACTAGATGTGCTCTCATGACCCTTTCGACTCAGTCTCATACGAGGAAGCAGCCAGATACGCCTTGATGCGTGTTAGGAAGTCATTCTACTTGAAAACAGCCTGATAATACCCAGTCGCTTGATGGTTGTCAATCGCAATGGGTTGTTATACATTGCCAGTCAGGCTGGCCAACCTCATTAGACAGAGGAAGAAGTAAGCACTAGAAACAATTGAAGAGTTTTTGTTTATAATTTTTTTTGACGCTTTTTTTGCAATCCGGGCTGTTTCCTTGCCTTTCACCGTGCAACGTTCGATGCCAGGACATCATCGACCTGGCCAGCATCCGATGACCTCGTACCCCTGTCATGTCGCAGTGACTCTCAATCACAGAACTAAGTGTTTGCGTTCCAGTGCTCGTAGCAAGATTGCATTAACAGCCAGGGGAGCACCTAGAAAATCTCACAGAACATTCGCTCACCAGTGTCCAAGATTACGCTGCATATCCTAACCCGCGCAGTTGAATGCCGGTTTCCCCGCGCGCCAGGCATTTTACAATGTGCAAAATTAACCACTATGGCAGTTACGCGAATTACGGTGGAAACTCAAATAGTCCATTGTTCTGGGGATACTGCGTTACGCATCCATGGTTTCATTCTTTTCGACACGATTCCCATCGACTGTTCAGTTTCAAGCAAGTTCCAACGTGTTTATACAATCAGCTAAGCAATTTCTTCAGGCTATCCACAAACGCTTCTTCATTTTCACTCCACCCAGGCTCTATTTTGTCTCCAAAGTTGGACCCATAACGGTTATTCTCGTCTAAAATAGCGACGGTAGAAAGGGCCGCATACGCCTTCGAGTTCAGCCTGTCCTCGATACCCATCTCGGTATCTTTTTGCCACAGGGCCCGAGCCGTATTCTCAAATCCGTCGAAAGGAACGTCAAGTACCTCCCAATCCGTCAACCCCAGTTTATGGATAGCGGAAATGAGCTGGTTGGTCGACACGGTGTGACTGGCGAAATAGGCGGGTCGATTGCGGTAGTTCTCGTGGTCGCTCAAAACAGCAACCAGTGCCTCACCGTTGAGGGCGCGCCGACTTATGCTGTACTTCTGATCGCCGGAGCCGTAGCGAGTGATGGTGCGGTTTGTTTTGTTGATCCAAAATATCCCCTTCTCGAGGGCCCAGTCATACCAAGGACCGGTCACGATGGCCGTCCAGGCAAGCTTCCCGTCCGACTCGGCAACGACACGTTCAAGCTCCTGCTGGGCTGCCAGCTTCGGGTTGAAGATGAAGATATCCTTGGCGTTGGGGTGGAACGTGTTGCCGCTGAAATCAGGTGTAATGATGTGCCTTACCCCTGCGGCGAGAACGGCTTTCAGAATCCGGGCCTGATGGGCCGCTCCAGCGGGGTTGAAGGCTTCGACGACGGCGTCGTGGTTATCGAATGCCTCTCTGAGTGCGGCAATGTCCGTGTAGTCTGCCGTCTTCGCAACCACACCAGGAAGGACCGTGTATTTGCTACCGGTTCGGGTGACGCATGTAACCTTGAAGTCGGCTTGCAGTAAAGCTGGTATGAGGGCTTCTCCCAAAGCACCGGTGCCCTGTAAGGGTCAGTAGCGAGTCACCATGCTTTTTGGAAGCGGACTTGAACTCACGCCAAGAATTGCGACTTTCTTTATCGGAGGCATGTCTTTTTGCGGAAAATCAATATGACTCAATGAATATTCAGCATCAACCGGAAACTCCTGAAGTCGTGCTCTCCACGCCTTATATTGTTAATCAAGATGGCTTGAGTTGCTGTATGTGGGGCAGTGCATCCGGTTCAGGCGCTTAGCCTTCTAAGACCATATTTTGGTATTGATAACGTTATGGGCTTCATCTACGTAAGCATCGCCTATGGCTGGATAAGTCCTAGTGCACCATTGCTGACGAACACGCCGCAGAGATTTGAAGTAACGTTATCATCGACAAATTTCACAAACTCCACCTATAACGTTCCAGGAAACCCGCTGGTTCTTGGAGTTATGCTGTGCGGAAACGAAGAGAACGTGCGACCGATTTCGATTTGAAGCTACATGTTAACATACCCATGTTAAGCTACGTTTCCTACTACAAAGACTCTACTCGCGTCAGGGTACAGCACCCTGGAAATCCATCTCCATATAATCATGCAAGCTTAGTGCCCAGTCACTGTTCATTCCTGCCAATGGAAGAAAACTTGAGTAGTAACTCAACGAACTCCTCCAACTTTTATCAACTTTTGGTCTTGATTACGTAGATCACTTGAGCGGGTATCATGATTGGAAGTTTCGTGAAGCCGATATTGTACGATAGCAAACAAACCCATATCAGGAAAGCAGAAAAGTAAGACGACGAGACAAAATCAGCATCTTGATGACTTTCAACATCGTCGTGTATGAGATTCAGCTTTCAGCCATGGATAATCGATCAATCAAAGATATCTTGAAGCAGTTCGTGCTTTATATTCGGGGTGTACTACAATCATTGAAAAGTGAAGATGAACCACGGAGTCCTTCTCATCAGCTGATTTTCAATTGAGGCGTCTTTATGTAACATTCTATCCTCTAACCCCACCACATGAGCCCTGGAGATGCCTCCCCAAGATCTTATGCCTTGGCTGTATAAGCCTCTCATCCGCTTACTCGGCAATGACGGACAGCACGGTGAAAGGAGCGCCCTGGCAAGCGTTCTGGACAGTGGTCTGGAACGACGCGCCCTGGCAGTCGGTGCCCTGGAAGGCCGTGAGGGTCAGGCCCTTGTTGCTGTCGTAGGTGAGGGAGTTGCCGGCGTTGAAGTTCTGGCACTTTTTGTTGCCGGCCTCGCCGAAATTCTTGTACTGCCCGGTGACGCAGTTGGTGATTGAGAAGGCGCTCGCGGTGGAGGCCATGACGGCGGCCGCGGCGAGGACGGAGGCAAAAGTGGTCTGCATTTTGGCGAGAGTGTGGTTGGCTGTTGCGGAGTGTTAGTGTTTCCCTTGTAATACTAGGCGGAAGGGGAAGGGAAAACGAAGAAGATGGAAGACGCACTTTTGGATGCAAGTGTTTTGGTGTATGGAGCGTTTTGAAAGAGAGCTGATGACTGTGTTGTCTATATGTTTGATGAGTGTGTGTGAGATGGACACGACAATCACTTCTGTAGAGGCATCCGCTCTCATATTTATACTATTCATGATTCAAAGGCTACCGCCTATTCTTCCATCAACGCTACGGAACACCTTGGTGAAGTCATTGTGAAGGATTTCGAAATGATATTGAAAGGATTCTATGGACCCCGAGAGGATGCATCATGTTGATGATCCCTCCTGAGATAGTTCCTCCTAGTGGGGTCCGGCTTCGTAGCTGTCCGCAGATACATGCGTTTTTGCTTTTTGTTTATCGATCCAAGGGAGAACAATGATGTCCATACACCATCGTCCTCCCTTGATTGACTCTGTGAAACCTAGAGAGGTGTATAGATATAGCAACTTCGCACTCAAGGGAAAGTATTTGCAGTTTACGCAGTCAGATACTACATCTACCGTCTGTAGATCTGTAGCATTCAATCGTTGTAAGTATATTTAGGAGCTCGTAGAGTTTTAAACGGGGCCTGTCGTCTATGGGCGGATGTCTCTCCACTAGCAGAAAGCTGTTGCCTACAGGAGGTCGCCGAGTTGCAAGGTTCACAGACGCCGACCCCACAGAAACATACGCAAGAAGAAGTGATCGTAGTGAAATCACCGAACTCAACTCCGTAAAGCATGCCTTGTTTGCGCTGCCACAATGCGAGCCACATCCCCGGATAGTAAGAATTGAGCAGTAGCGCGTGTGACAATCGGGCAGGGAATCTCATGATTGGGCATATAGTGTGTTACCCGCAAAAGCCAAAGGGAGTGACGCGCGCGACGTCGATGAACTTGCTAGCCTGCTATCAACACATTGGTCCCACGAGCATGACAATAGACAGTCGACATGCGTAGGATACGAAGCAGACCGGGGATCCTCAGCTCAACAATAGTGGCGAAGAAAATACACCTGGCGGTTCATGTCGCGCCGGGAAGGACGGGTGGCCCCACAGTTGCTGGGAGAGACATTCCATTCAAGCTGGAGCCTACAGAGGGATATAGGTTTCAGATATCGTCACGCAAATCATATCTGCATCATCGATACTCGGGATCAACATCTCATAATGCAAACGACGAGGCTTTCGCCACTTACCTCATCATGTTGACAGATGGAAGCCATAGGCGCACAACAATGAAATATGCGGATATGCTTAAACCGCATGCTGGCTGAGATCTAAGGCAACAGGTCTTTTTCTTCAATCCGCCATTGCGATTAGCGAATGTCTGAAAAGAGCAGTCATCCGCCAAGGGGCTAGGTTATCGCCATGTTAATAGATGACCACTGGGAATTGGGAATGGGACCATCAACAAAATCCCTGAAAAGCCATCCATATCCAGGAAATACAGTTGTAACAGCACTCTTAGGATTCAGTGGGGGACACTAACGTATGATTTAAAGAGTGTATTCTAAGCCGTAGGCAGAACATGGCGAACTAGTTCCCCGAGGAGATCTGTGAATCCTCGTGCAGCCAACAACTGGGACAGAAATGAAAAATAAGCACAACTCAAAGACAGAACGTCCTGGTTCCAAGTCTTTTATTCTTTCTCTTACTCACGGAGAACTGTGGGGTTCTATTTGGTCCTTTCCTCTGAGAACATATATCGGAGGAATATCACCCGGGGAAGAGAACAACAGCCGCAAGGTCAATATTCCCAATTATTTGTGGTCAACAAGATATGCGGGCGACATTAGGCTTTCTTATCGGTCTTAATCCCCAGCCAGTGACCTTGGAGCATGTAGAAGCTGAGACCGGACGGCAAAACGCCCTAGCCGTAATGGACACCGACGTGCAGAATCGCAGGAAATATTGTAGCCTGCAGGAGAGTACAGCTGTCGCCGCCAATGATTCAATGTTTACCTGCCAGGGTGGCAGCCTGGAAGTATTCTCAAGACATATGCATGGGCGAGGGCGCGATATCACGATTTCTGGTGTGGGCTACGCCCGATCAAGTCGTGGTTTTGGGACAATACTCGCTTTCCGGGATATCGGGATGAGCGGCCACTCACTTGGCAGTCAGAAGTGATGGGCCACTTGAACGAACTCGTGAGGGAAGACAGTGCGGCAGTGGGTGAAGCCGGGATGGGTGGACTTAGGGAGTCCATGAACCGACTTGTTAGGACAAACACGATGCTGAACCTATTCGGGCACCTCCATACCACGGCCCCTGAAAGCGTTCTGCTCTGTTTGACCGGCATCAAGTCGAGTTGTGCCTTCGGTATTCTATGATATCGGGTTATCAAGGCTCCTAGCCGAGGCAGACGTGCGCGGCATTCCGACGGTGTTGGCGCTGGCAGAGCCAAGAGTCATTGAGAGCGCACAGCTCAACACGTAAGCTCCGGCAGATCTGGTCTGACGAAGAGCACGAGCTTCGGTGCGTGAACATGATTTGCCAACGGCAAAGGATTTAATCGACTTGGTAATTTCTTGGTGGATGTGGCAGCCAATACCGGGGTGACGGTAGGTGGTCCACAGGGGCCATCCAGTGATATCACGGAGGAACTGGTAGGGGTCATCCCGAGTGGCCGCCCGGGCAGGCGCAGTAATGGGAACGAGGGCGAGACATGGCTTATGGGGAAAATCGTCGGTCAGCTTTTCGTGTGGAGGCAAGAAAGAGGTCGGTTCGCTGACTGGATTGGGAGGAACTGCGGGTGTCAGTAGCGATAGCTCAGGTGAGAGGGAATCGGGGATGTAACTGGATCGGGGAAACGTTGGAAGAAACTCCCGGTGGCGGGGCAAGGGAAGAATAAGGCGAAGCTCAGCAAACGGCACAAAGGAGCCTCGTGCTGTCAAATTCTGGTGGCGCTGACATTCGAAGGTTGGTTTGGGTTCGAGCAGGCGGCACGGAGCTGGAGAGAGGAATCAGAGTTCTTGGCCGCTTGGCTGCTTGGCGGATGCAGCACGATTTATAGAAATTCGAACCATTGGGGGGACGAGGGCGTTGAGAACTCAATAGTGATGTCGAAAAAGAGTGTGTCCGAGGAGATGCGGCCGGGAAGAATGCCACCGACGCATCCACACAAGAGGACGGAGGCCAACACGTGGTGGAATTGGCCGGCATGATTTGGCAGTCACCGAGGGGAGTGCCTCCTGCCGCAAACAAGGTCACTTGGCGCTTGGCGCTTGGCGCGCGCCAAGTTGTCCGCGGTGCTTCGGTCGCTTCTTCGGGGAAGGCGCCTCGCCGACAGTCCTTCCATTGCAGGAAGGAAGGAGCTACGTACAACTATCGGCAGGTACCTGTAGCTGCTCACAGATACGTACTGCTTGCGAGGTACCTACGGATTCAGGTAGAGTTGACATCTCCCTCTGTATACCTTCGTACAATGTAACCCAGACTCCATCACCCATCTTCGTCCTCGTCCTCGTCGCCTTCGTCTTACCTATGCTATAGTTGGGTACGAGAATACCGGCCGCCCCTGGGGCTCCGGCGTCTTGAGATCGAAGTGCATGCCCAACACCTCGGTTCTATCCTTTACTTGACCTTGGCCCATTGCTAAATCTCACGGAGCACGAGCTCATCGTCTCGATCCAATCCACCGTCATGTCCCCCACGGCTGCGCCAATATCTGCCTCCGAGGATGGGCTGAGCTTGTTGACTTCTGGGAATACGACTGCACCAATCCACGTGGGAAGAACCAGACTGAATTTGGGTGGCTGCATGGTCTTCGGCTGCCCGACCTGTGAGTATCCGGTTTCTGCCATCGATAACGCCTCCACTCTCATTCTCACAATATGTTGCCCAGTCTCTGTCGATGGTGTTTTTCCCCATCTTTCCCACGCCGCCCCAGGGAACAAACCCAGCAAGACGATCCTTCTTGGCCACATCAGTGGCAAGTTGAGAGGGCGCAAGTGCATCCCTGGAAGATGGTGTCCTAGGCCGGGCTGCTTCTGGCCTTGATCGCCCCTCCTGCATTTGGTATATATTCTTTGCCTCTTCGTCATATCCTCTGTCTTGCTTCCATGTCGACGCCTTGAACAGCAACCTCTACCCGGCCTTGCCTTCCTCGCCAACAACAGGGTCTTCAGTCTCTTTCTGCAGCCTTGTTGCGTCTCCCTAGACTTGAAGCACTTGAGCCACTCAGACCAAGACTCGCTCAACAATCCTCAACCTCCCTCCATTTGATTGAGCGTCTGCGACCTGACGCCAGATACCAACAAGATGCCTACCCTCCACCAGTATGACTACATCTTCGCCATCGGCACCATATTCGCGTTTCTCGACGCGTGGAATATTGGTACTTCTCTCAACCTTTAAAACGTCAAACAATGGGTCTACTAACTAACCTTGTTGGCTTGTAGGTGCCAACGATGTTGCCAACTCCTGGGCCACTTCGGTCTCATCCCGATCCATCTCTTATATCCAAGCCATGTTCCTAGGTTCCATCCTCGAGTTTGCCGGTTCCGTTGGTGTCGGTGCTCGCGTTGCAGATACTATCCGTACCAAGGTTAGCAAAGAGTCCCAAACAGGTCGTCGTCAGATCGTCCACTGATTTAAATGTCCCTAGATTGTCGACATCGATCTCTTCGAGAATGACCCGGCTCTACTCATGCTCGGCATGTGCTGTGCCGTCACGGCCTCCGCCATATATCTCACTATCTGCACCAAGATCGGCCTCCCCGTCTCCACCACCCACTCCATCATGGGCGGTGTCATCGGCATGGGTGTCGCCCTCACAGGTGCTGAGAACATTCATTGGGTTTCCGACAACGGCAGCATCGACTCAGGCGTCGTTTCCGTCTTCCTCGCCTGGATCATCGCCCCCGGTCTATCTGGAGCCTTTGGCGCCATCATCTTCTCCGTCACAAAGTACGCCATCATGTTACGAAAGAACCCAGTCATGAAGGGTCTTCTCTCGGTGCCCTTCTACTTCGCAATCACTGCCTCTCTTCTCACCATGTTGATCGTCTGGAAGGGTGGCTCCATCAAGGTTAACTTCAACGACGCCGAGACGGCTGGAATGATTCTTGGCGTTGGTGCCGCTTGGGGTCTTCTCGTCACCATCTTCTTCGTTCCTTGGTTGTACCGCATGGTCGTTAAGGATGACTGGGAACTGCGCTGGTACCACGTTTTCAAGGGCCCTTTCCTGTTTCGCCGCCCCGAGCCCCCCGTCCAGCCCGAGGGCGCGACCGGAGGTATCCGTGACTTCTATGCCGGCCACATGACGAAGGAGGAGCTCGAGGCTGCCCGCAGCGGCGTTGTTGCTTCGACCCCCAGCGACATTGAGTCCGGCTCTGCCGACGGCGAGAAGAAGGTCGTCCAGAACACGGCCGACTCCGCGACCACGACTACCCGTAACAACGACTACGTTCATAAGTCCATCGTCGGCCCCCGCCCCGAGGGGGCCTTGTACAGCCTCCGAGTAATTTTCTGGATGTTCAAAAAGGCTTTTCTGTCTGGTGTTGACCAGGATATCATAAATATGCAGAAGAAGGAGAGTGTTCTTACTGGTGACCTGGAGGAAATGCACGCCCGCGTCCAGCACTACGACAATAAGGCCGAGTTCCTCTACTCTTTCATGCAAGTCATGACCGCCTGCACCGCCTCCTTCACCCACGGAGCCAACGACGTCGCCAACGCCATTGGGCCTTATGCCACCATCTTCCAGATCTGGAACACGGGCGCCCTGTCTGGCAGCAAGTCCGAGGTCCCTATCTGGATTCTCTGCTTCGGTGGCGCCGGTATCGCCCTCGGTATTTGGACCTACGGCTACAACATTATGCGTAACCTTGGAAACCGGCTAACTCTCCACTCCCCGGCGCGTGGTTTCTCGATGGAACTGGGCGCCGCTGTTACAATCATCCTGACCACCCGCCTTAGTATGTCCTCTGCCCTGCGACCGCTTCTATTACCCTGCTGCTGACCCCTCAAAATAGAGCTCCCCGTCTCCACCACTCAATGCATCACCGGTGCCACTGTGGGTGTCGGTCTCTGCTCCGGGACCTGGCGTTCCATCAACTGGCGCATGGTCGCCTGGATCTACATGGGCTGGATCATCACCCTCCCCACGGCTGGTATCATCTCTGGCTGCTTGGCTGGCATCATCGTCAACGCCCCACGCTGGGGTATGTCCGACTATTGAGGAAACATGGTTTCAACCCCCCGCTTGGTGAAGTTCTGGCACACCGGACTCTCTCCTGGCAGACCTCCGCCGTCCGTCTCACGCACCTCCGATGGGGCTTCTCGGAGCAGCGTCCCACGAAAACGGTTTATCGTTTCTTTGTCTCACAGACCAGTACTCATACCCTCATTATTATATTAGCAATTAATGAAATGTACTAACTACGAAAAAACATGACCCATTTGTGACAGTGGTGGGCGTGAGCAAAGATATCTGAAGTAAAGAGGTGCGATGGAGTAGCTGACCGTCGTTTCAGCGACTGTTCCAGCCGCATGATATCTGAGCATTCAACCCTGTTTGCAAGTGTAGAGTGAAGAGCCTTCAATATTGGCACGACCAAATCTTCTAGACTAGAAAGACGTGACATCTCGGACGCTGATATTGTCAAGGGGCATCATCCCCGGGTGATTAATGCCTGTCACGGTGTATATTAGCCACTGCTTCAGTCGGCAAATCCCGAAACAGCAGAAATCTATTATTGTCAAGTTGGCTTAGGAAGTATGTTGAATGAGGGTTGCTCTCGTTCTCGACGGCTTCAACATTAATGTGGACCTTTCTGTGATTGTGTGCCCTATGAATGAATCGAGCTAGGTTGAAGCGGGATGGTTGCCGAATGCACGCATCGTCGCGTGGTGCGATAGGGTCCTCACGCTTGTCAATGGGAGCCCGGGCACCAGCCACCCATTCCACTCAATCGTGAGGTTCAGCTCACGTGGGCTGGTATAATAAATTAATACAATTGATGAATATAATCGCTCTAAACCCCTATAAGCGGTCTAGTGCAGTTTACCTAGTAAATATAATATTACAGTAGTTATATAAAACCTAATATACAGTACCTCTAGCCTGTACTGTATCTTAATATGCAACAGTCTAAGCAGAAAACTGTTTGCTGGGAAGTATAGTAACTCTGACAGGGATGGGGCTTTGGTTGCGCCCATTCGCCATTATCGGAAGGCGAGAAGGACAATAGGGACCCGCCCCGATTAGTGTTCCCACAGTGGCGGACTCTGAGCAACATTATTCTTTTGACAGCCCTTGGCCAATAGTCATCACGCCACACATCACAAGTCAACGTCCTGTCATCTTACAGGAGTTGTGATAAACCACAGAGTCTGTTAGAAAGAGAATTTTTTTTATTAATATGCCCCGAGTGCCTGTGGGGAATGCTTGGGTGGCCCACACTTGTGTTGGTCACATCTGATACTAGCCACACGACGCCATCTCAGCTACACGACAACATTATGTGCAACGTCCCATTAGGACATAAGCAGAGCTCTGCGTAGATATTTATATTGTCGAATCGTGGTTGACTGTCACTAGGGTAGTTCTCTGATATGCGGTCACAGTAAAGTTCCCTATCGCCTCAGTGAAGCATGGCTTATCGAAAAGTATGGATCGCGTATCGAACACTATCTTAATCAAGTAAAGTGACCAGAGACCGTTTGATTCAAATAGTTTGTCCTCTTGACCGTAGATCTTGGATGATAAACCTGGTGTATTCCGTGACTCAGTAAAACGTCCAGCTCGGATGTTGCTCTATTCGAAGATGGAAAGTATTCGATATTAGCCGACAGAAATCGATGGATCGTAAATGCACAAGCTGGTACTGCTAAAAAAGGAGCATTTTATTCCGCATGTTGAATCGGACTATCAAGCTCACTATACTATTTATGAATGAAAGCAAATGATTGAAGTTTAAACCCCAAACTCAGGTCTTCCTCATGACCTCCAATGTCGTAGATTTCCGTCAACCCCAGTTGGGATGCAAGGGATACAGTCCAAAACCTAGGTTGGCACATTTGACTTGCTAGTCCGAATTGTGGTGTTCTGGCTGATCAAACCACCTCCCCGGCAATACCTTGGTACTTCGAGATCGAAATGTCAATAGTTCCCCCAAGGCTGTCAGCCTCAAGTTTGAGATCGTTTGCCCTGCTCTGCACATTGTTGATAAGGATGAAGGCAACCGTCTATTGAGCAAGGTTAAAATCAGTTGTTCCAGACGCACCGAACTCGGTAGCTAGGGGCTTGTTTGAACTTACGTCAACAACTGCCTCGATCTGCCGTAAGACAGCCGCAACAGGTGCGCCAATGAAAGGGACAACTGAGAACAAACCAGCTTTGCCAATGAGAATGTTAAGAAGCACTTGGTGAACGCGGACGAATTCGCGGAACGCATCGAAAATGGCGTCAGACTGCTGACCAGCAGGAACGGGGGGCATTGCCTGCATCGCCGGAATGGCAGTAGTCGCGATGGTGACGATCTCTGTAAATCCCGCAATAAGTTTCTGTTTTTGTTAGTGACATACTCTCAACCCTGACTGCATACCGCAGTTGGCAGAATGAATACAATCAAAGGTTGTAGAACTCTCTTACCGGGAAAGGGCCTTGACCAACGATAATCAAAGGGCCGCTGACGATGGTGATTTCTTTGGCCGGTGCTTGGAGGGCTTGGGATTTCATAGTGAGCGTCTTAATGTTATCAACAACATTCGCGGGAGTCAACTGAGAAACTACGCCGCTGCAGTGAGTAGCCAGTGCAACGACTGCGTACTTGAGAACAGAGAGCTGCATGTTGCTGGTTTTAGCTGGGAGGCTTGATGGGAATATGGTATGGAGATGGTAAGTGTAGTTTAAGAAGATGAGAAGAAGCTGGATGCTGCTGTGAACATGATGGGGATGTTGAGCGGGAGACGAGCTGATTCTTATACTTGATTTTCCATACTGAATTCTGATATTCGTAGCGTGGCACTCAACATCAAGTGACCATACCGGGTCCCTCACCCATTTGCTAAGTTGCCAACTCTCTCCTATCGAAACTGCCCAGTGGACCGCAGACCGGTTCTTCTTTCCAACTGCCGAGCTTAGAATTGCCGAGATCTCCGACCAGAAATGATCAGCGAGCACCTGGTGATGTTGAGCGACTACAGTTACTTCTGCTCACCTGATTCCCAAAGAACCTGCTCAATGACGCACCAGATGAAGGGAACGTTACCCTCGGCATAGTCACTAGTGACGACTGTTATGCATGTTAAGAGAGCTGAGGCTAGAAGCACTCGGGTTCTAAGACAAGATACACTTTAGCTCATGAATGTTGAATCCCAAATGGGTAATCCCTTGACGGTCTCTCCCTGCCGGAATCTTGGTAGTTGGGAATACAGAACAAAACCCCCAGTTCATGTCCAAACAGAGACCAGAATGTCTCGGAAACTGGGTGATCAACATTGCCATGCTTGAGCAATTTTGAAGAAGACATACTGGGTTTCACCGTGCCATTCCGGAATGCTGTTTCGGGAGACGACCCTGGCAGTTATCCCCCTAGCTCAAGTTGGCGGTTAACTAGCGCGTCTAGATGACAACATAAAATGTGGACCCTGGTAGCAATCTACGCACAGCTGAAGTCGACCCAAGGCTTCAATATTGACGCCGTTAAAGTAGACGCGGGTTTTGGCGGAGATCTAACCAGGTTCGGTGGAAGTGAACTAAACTAGTGCACGGGACAGACCGAACCCGAACAGGGTTCAAATGCACGTCCACTAGTTTCCGTTCGTTAAACTCGATAGCAGTCGCAAATCCATCTCTGCCTGACAACGGTACCTGGTCAGTTTAAGGTCCTATGTATCCGTACATCACTAGCCATGATGTTCTGGGTTTGGACAGCTGCACCAAAGCTTCCAGTCCAAAGCAGGGAAGGCTGCCCAGCACACTGTGCATCTGAGACAGAAGCATGCTTTTGATAAATTGGTTTCCGCTTTAGGCTACGGACGAAGCCAAGCGTGACCGATGTCTAAGATGAAAAGTCCCGGATGAGATATTTCCATACCCGGGCCGTGGGTCTTTGAGAGCAGCTTAACAGAACCCAGCGCCAGCTCGTTGGTGCCGATGCTTTGTTTAATGAAAACTGATCGACGGTCAGGCATTTTTTCATAGGTAAACTGCGTCTCTTGACGAGCAAGGCACGTTCGTGACAGAAGTAACCTTCTGCTAGGGTTCAATCACTGTGGACCATGATAGATGAAACAACTCACTTAGGCATCAAGTTTCGACAGACTATTGGGTGGAATTTTGGCACTTTAACGGCTGCAATCCAAAGCTAGACGGATGAGATGGCTCTAAGATTGACGCTACATCCACACATACTGTAGATCCCCGCAAAGGACAGTTTCTGCTATCCACATTATGCAATGTATGCATTTAGGCAAGACTCTTTCCTGATGAATCGAGTAGACCACTCGAGGATTCTGTGTACGGTTTGAAACGGTGGTTAAATAGGTAGGTCAACGTTACAGGCTGATATGTGCCCGTCGACGGTTTAGCCCCGCGCCACTACGGCAGTGGGCATATTACTCAGAGTAACTCGGTGGCGAAGTAGAGTATCTAAGCACTAAACTGTCCTCCAAACATTTAATGCGCCCAAAAGTTTGTGAAGTTAAGTAGGAGAGTGGTTGGAATTTTTTAATGCCCTCCGACGGCGATTGGACAAGTCGAACATGGCTTTACAGACGGCCCAATGCGCCAGATACACCACAAGGAAGCATCGCTGCTCCACAATGTGTCTTCTGCGACAGCTATATCGATAAAGAAAGCCCATGAAATATTAAATTCAACAGGTCAGTGTGAGGGCAGTTTAAATGGTGGCTACATAGCTATTAGGTCTTAGCGGGTGCATGAAAGCAAATCACAGCACGATTCTACCTTCTATGGTTACGACAGTAATATAAATATTAACACATTGTGACAGGCTCTTGGATGAGCCAGTCACATCGTCTTTCCAACCTATCAATGTATTATATATTCAAGCTTTGTCAATGAATTCCGTTAATGTTTTTAAAGAACTGAATGTTTACTCGGGTTTAGCGGCTTCGACTATGTGTTAACTCTAGATTGGTAATCTCCGAAATATCGATGGCCCATGTAACAGTAATGATGATGTATCTCCGGATTGTAAGCTCAACACTGCATTTAAAACTCTCGGGAGGTTGATTGTTAGAACCTCTGGACGGTTCCTGATATTTCTCTTATAGTTAGGTATTTTACTCAGTTAATGTCTGAACAACTTGACTAGCTATTAATAGCATCCCAAGGTGAAAGAATAAGAACGCTAACAAACTCCTGGTTTTCATGGTTTTGAAAGACGTCGCGCCAGATTTCAACCGGATAGCTCAAGAGCCGAAAGACCCCTAAATAAGACCTGCAAAGTTCACAGGTTGCAATTGGGGAAGCTACAAATAAAATCATCGAGGCAAGGCAGAGTCATTGGTGAGCTTCAATCCAAGGTATCATATAGTTCGTGAAACAATAACTATAACGGGTTAAAACCCAACTCTAGAAGAGGTGAAAAAGACTCATAATTGACATAGACTATTGACAGTTGTACATGATAAGTCCATCATTTTAGAAAACGTCTGGTCCGTAATTTGGTATCAAACCTCCAACGGTGTGGTTTACCCATGACCAGGCGCAGCACTAAGCTTAGGCTCCATGAACCAAAGAGCGGAGGTGGTTGGCTCCCAGCGCGCCAACCACAAGAGCTATGTTCACCAACCCTAATTACGATGCTATCAACTGATTATGCCGTGCGCGCTTTAAGTTGTGAAGAAATTGCGTCCTATCACGAGTCTTTTGGTATTTCTCACGACTCAAGACTCTTGAAAACTACTGATGGAAGAAGCCCAATTTAAGGAGCTGTAAGACCCCCGATATCGTCAAATACAAGGCGCCCAGGTCATTTTTGTGACTCCTCAAGATCTTATAGATAGCCCTTCTCTTGAATAAAGCGTCGGCGGCGACTTAATGGCCGCTAGCACAATCGTTTAAGATTATACTTGTTTACTACTCGGGTACCTCTTGCAACTCGGAGTACTTCAGCAGTTTTCAGGACTCGCTGATGATCTGCATCTCGAACCCTCTTATATAAATCATCGGCTCCGTGTCCGTCTTCGGAGTTGCCGGGTAGCTCATCATGCACCCCGACAATAGCAAGAGGCTAAACACTTTCGTTTTCATTTTCCTGACATACTGCGAGTTTATTTCCGAGATAATTAGCTCTAGCTTCCGGGGCTGCCTCTTCTTTGCGACCCTCTTTGTCCTGGATTTCGGTTGGCTGTTCGCATTTCTCGAGACGTTAGTCACCATGGTTTGTACCACTACCACTCACTGGGGCAAAAAGTACTCTCGTCCTTGCGTCTTGGCTACCAGTGCCATCGGATTTTTCTCGTCTGTCTTCCATTCTGCACAAAATTTAGATTCACCGTTATAAATGCCGTCGACACCTGGATCGACATCCTGGCGCTGTTCTGGATCACATCAATATCTCGTGGGAAATCGTATGTGTCACGATACCTTTCGCTACCGTGATGTTATTTCCCCAATGTTGTCACCTGTTTTGGTGTTTTTTGCGACTTGTTTGGTTATGTCGGAGGCATGTTCATTGGTCTCGTCGTGGCTTATGTGTTGGCCTTGGAATGTTCACCATGGGTAGCGTTCACTCGGTGCAACTCGCATCCGGCCCGACCACCTCCTGCTTCAGTCGTTTATGCGATATCTCCGTCACGAAGCGTTTCTAGTACCTGACCTCCTATTTGGTAACTTCCCAATCAGATTTCCTTGACAGCGATTCACAATTGCTCACTCAGCCTTCAGATCAGCCAACTGGGCCGCGACCTCAACGCCACATTTGCCACGAGCGCTGCCATCTGAGCCCTTGTTCTGAGATATAATACGGCGCCAGTTTTCGCCATTCTTCTTTTCTTTGCATACGTGAAGTTTGACTCTGAAAAGCGCTGTGACCCTCTTCATATCGCCAGCTTCACTTTAATGCACATTGGGCTCGTCAGCTACTTCGTTAGCATCGTCATGCTGCACTGACTCAACGTGTTCGTCGCCGAGCGGAATAATACCGAAGGCGACTGCTGCAGATTGCCCGGGCACCATCCTTTTGAGGGCCAAAGCAGCCGGTATGCTGGGTAGCCGTGGCGTGCAACAGACTTTGCCACTGGGTCTCTCGCGCCAAGCTCCGAGACCCGGACGCGGCAGACGCTCGTCAAAGGAAAAGAAAAATTTGGCGATGAATGCCTTCCAGGCGAATGTAGCCGTTCAAATCAACCAGAAATGTTCAGCGACATTTATTGGAAGTACATAGGGGGGCGTTTGTGTCCAGATATGCATGCGCAGATCTGCCTTTGGGCCTACAGCATAGCACAGACTTAAAGCCGCGGTGAGGACTTCTTGAGATGAAGGTACTTAGGAAGCGTACAAGGGTACATTTTCGCGTGAAATTACGCCGATATCTGCGATCCCAGGGCTGCTGCCATTGAATAATAGGAAACACTGCACAGCAATGAGGTTTTTCCATCGTCGAAGATTTCCTTGCGCAAACTACTGTTGTAAAATTGAGGTACATAACCGCAAGAAAGTCTCTCTTACGACCGGAAGGGTACCATGATAATGGTCTATGATATCCGATATCCAAAGGTTTCAATCCGCTGGTGTTAGTCAGCTGTGCTGTGCCGTTCATCGTTGCCAAACCTAGAGGCTAGCACACCCTTGTAGAACAAACACAATATCATGGTCTAACTACCCTATTGGTCACCAAAGTTGGACCTTACCCATAGAGGTCAAGAGCACCTTGTGAGACAGTAAGGTGCTATAAACCTGACTAAGGTGGTTTACGTTGCCAAGCCTGTGCCACTTACACTTGGCTGGCTGGTGTACTGTGGTCAAACGGCAAAGGTCTCCAAGGTTTGCTGCAATTGGTCGAAAATCAAAGAGGTCGGTGGCCAGTCGATACGGGATCTCCGCAACTGCACCCCTGCAAGCCAAGGCCCCAATGCCGAAAGAGGATGGTGGTTTGTATTCGTACACCGATGGGCCGAACGAATGAGCACCGGGGCCCTGAGAAGAGATCACCGGCGGTGTCACCTGTCATAGAGCTCGAAAAGAACACAAAAGGCACGCGCCCCTGGATGCCAAACCTGTTCTCTCCGTCATCTGTTCCAACTCACAATATTCTCTTCTGTTGCACAATCCGCTGACTCACGAGCCGCCAGCCACAATGAGATTCACCAAGCAGTTCTCGGCCGTTGTCTTCATGTATGGTTCTATCAACTACGCTGAGTGGGTATGTGACTAACGAAACCAGCGTGGGGCCAATTGCTGCCCAAAGCACGTCGGATCTGTACTCAATACTGCCGATCGACTTGACCGCATCGGTTACGCTTCCCGTCGAGACGGTCAGCACGGGCTCTAGCTGCCCGACCGTCACGGAGGTGACGGAAAGCTGCGCCACTTGCCCGGTGCCGCAGTGCCTCACAGTGTCCACCGTGACGCAGTCCTGCGGCTGCCCCACCCCGGTGCTGACGGAATATCTCTCTATTCCGTGCAAGAATCCCTGTGCCCGCGTCGGGTGCAGCACCAGCTACACCGTCATCCCGGGAGAGGAATCTTGCGACGGTACCGGAAGTGGAACGGCCACCGTCACGGCGTCGGGGACGGTGACTGGATCGACCGTTGCCACGGCGACATCTACTGGAGCGTCCGGGACAGGAACTGGTTCGGCGACAGGAACGGGGTCCGGCGCTTCGACCTCAGCGGCTCCCAGTTCTGCGACACCGAACGCCGCGAGAAGGTTGGGCGTTCCATTCAAATTTTGGTAGGCGTAATGCATTCCGGAGGACGCGCTCAAGATCAGACATGCGAAAGCGGATCTCATCGTACGTAAAATAAAATAAAAAAAGATGTTTTGCTCAAGTCGGCGCCCATGCATCGGCGGTCCATGATTCCGGACTGAAATCCGGCCAGTAGAGCCCTTGGGCACCGTCGTCGTGAATAGAGGCATCAATAAACTGCAAGTCCAGAAGCGGCTGGGCCAAGAGCTCCTGTAAGGAAGGTTCGTTGAGTGCCATGCCACCCGTCGTGTGCTGCGTCTGGAAAGGCTGATTGAGGGTCATCGCGTCGGCGAAGGCGGCCGTGGTGGAAGGCATTGCGGCCGATGCATCTCCTTCTGTGGCGTAGCCCCCCCGACGGGCTTGCGCCGCTGCCATGGTCTTCTTCATGGCATCGATATGCTGGCAGAACTCCTCTGCGGCGTAGTTTCCGTTGTCCTTCAGCTGCGAGAGGAACTGGGCGGCTTCCTCGAACTGCTCCCTATCATTTTGGCTTTCCTTCCCATTTAGGAGGCTGGAGACGGCGAGCACGGTGGCTGCCGAGAAGAGGTACTGCGTGAAGAAGTAGTCGAATGTGGCAAAGGAGCCGTCGATCCAGCATTCGGTCAGGAGCCGGCATGAATGACGCGCACAGCGGATGCATGTCTCGGCCAACGTCATTGCCGATACCGGGATTTGAGGCTCAGGGGCATCTGGTGCTCCCCAAGACGCCACATGGGTACGAAGGACGTGAAGCAATATGGGGCGTGTGGTGCAGACAGCGCACTGAGATACGAGTTAGTCAGTAGTACCGTGATAGGTGGAAGCTCTCTAACTTGCCTGGTTGAAGTTGAGGTGCAGAGAGATTGGCTTTGGTATACGCTCTGAGGTGGGCTTATGGTCCAGGTGAAGCTCTTGAGGAAGCCCGTCAGACCAGCCGCGAAGCTCCTTGAGCGCTTCTTGCACTCTATGTGATAGCGAAGTTTGCTGATGTCTCCTCCGGTAGATGGATGGAATGACTCGCCCCCAAAGGCTGGCGAGCTTCACATTCGCGCCGAAATACGAGGCGTCTGCAAAATCATCCGCAACGCTTTCATCCACCGTCGGGTTGGACGGGAGGTCGACTTCAATGTCGACGTCCTGCACGGCAACGGGATGACTGAGCTTCGCTGCCCACATCCTGTCAAAGATGTATGCCGTCCACCATACCCTGACCCTGTGCTCTCGGGCAGCAGCATCCCTGAGCTGTGACTCGGGAACGTTGAGATGAAGACCCATTACGACGGCAAGTCTGGTTGCCGAGCCGGCAAAGGCGTACGCAGTATGTCGTCTATTGAGGGAAAGCGAGTAAAACGACCGCGAATTGTTAGCTAGATGAAGAGGAGAAATGGGGAGACGGCAAGGTATCATGGACCTACGAGTAACAGTCTCAGCTCAACGACATCGATTCTCGGTCGTTCGCTGACGATGCGAAGGACCCTCGTGGCTCGCGCAAAGTAGCCCATACCCGGAAAGTTCGTTTCCGATGTGGCTGACCGCGTTGAGTACATGGCGCCGATGGCAAACAGCGCCCAGAGCTTGCTCTTGAGAAGAGAGTCGCTCTCGGCCGGGTTCCGCAGAGTCTGCTCCAGGGCATCCATGATGAGGCTCTTCCGGACGATGTGATAGCAGTGGCTGACATACCGCAGCGCAACCCCAACAAGAAGACGCGCCCTCGCCGGACTGGGCCACGGGCAGTCGGTGTCGGACAGCGTAAGCAGCCTCTCATCCGTCGCGTAGTTGACCCGCGGGATGTGGCTGTGTTCGACTGTCGAGATTGCCTGGCGGAAGCGGGTCGCGAACGCGGCGTCCGACGCCTCGCCGATGAGGATCGGGGTATGCGGTATGTTCATGTCGAAGAACCAGGGACGTTCGTCGAGAGAAGGAGGCGGGATTGCAATGGCGTTGTCCGTCGTCTCCTTGGCCGGCGCAACTGTGATTTCTGGGAGGAGGGCATCTGCGCTGGCTTGAGTAGCCGCATCACTGTTGTTCTTCAAACGCTGGTTTTCGGCAATGAGATCATCAATGTACCTGAGCGTGATTCTGTCTTAGCGACTGGGTTTATGACATTCAGAAGGAACACTGACCGTTGGCTGACTTTCACCATGCGGTTCCTGCGAGGATATATGCATTCTGCACCCTTGCTTGCTTGCCTGCAGTTACTACAGGGCTGTCCGCCGGAACATTTCACCTTTCTGGAATGACATCGGCGGCATCTGGCGCAGATAGTTGTAAATAGCGATTACCAGAGATTATCGGGATGGAGAGAGGATGGTACCCACGCTGTTGGTTTGGTTCTCGGACGGCTCGTACTCTTGGACGATGTCGGAGCGGGTCTTAGTAGGCCCCCATCTTCCGCACTAGATAGATCTCCTTCGGACGCCATAACGTTTAATCAGAATGCTGGCTCGGTCTGCAGGGCATTGGCATTGAAGACCGGTTCTTCGGGGAATTTGAGCAAGATGCCGAGGGACGTGACGCTTCGAAGTTTGACAGCATCCGCTGGTTTACGGGCATCCCTGAATTGTCAGCGAGAGTATGATATTTTGTTCAGAGCATTTTCTGCATTACCCAAGATATTGTCACCGATTGAGCAGTTCTTCTTTGTCGTCAAAGAAAGGCGCTATGAGTGAGAGTAGTGTTGGCCGGGCCGAGGGAGTTCGGCCAAAAGGATGCGCTACGCCGAGAAAATATTGGTCATTTCCCCACATTATCGGCATCATGTGAATCCTGCCGAGCACATTCGTCACGATACAACCCCACAGATCTCCCCTGCTACCAGGAGGAATAACCGGCCATGGTCCCAAGTCGGCGGCGTCTTGTGGAGTTGCCGACTCGTTCTTCGAGTTATCGACCACTGGAATCGCGTATCAGCCGCGTTCTCATCACAGATCCGGGCCGGTCTGAACCAAAGATGCAATCCATGACCCACTTAACGAAACATTTGAGTCACAGCAGAGTACTAGAATAATGGAAGAAAATTCGCTTTCCGAAGAACGCCTCCGAACGGCGGAGCTCCCGGGGGCTATATATGTACACTCGGGATCACCCCCGGCTTACGGTCCGATTTGATGATGTTCCAGCAATAAAACCAGCTTCTCTTCGTCTCTGTTCAACCAGAGTGACTCCAAGATGGGCTCACATAGTGACGAAACCCCAGCTCACGCACGTGCAGCCAGTGTTCCTAGATTAACAAGTGCTGATCCGTCCGCCGGCCCCGTCCCGGCTGCTTCAGTCCCTCCGAGGCCCGCTGCCATTGACGACGTCGTGATGGAGATGCCCGCATGGCGGAAGTGGGTTACCCTCTTCGTCGTCTGCTGGATGGCCCTGCCCGTCATCTTTTCCGGGAGCTCCATCTTGTCGGCAACAAACGAGGTCGCTGCCGACTTTGACGTATCAACGCATGCCATCACCACGGCCAACGCCGGTGTCTTCATAGCCATGGCCATGTCTGCGTTGATCTGGCTGCCAATGACCGACATCCTCGGCCGACGGACGACGTATCTGGTTGCCAACACTCTGTTGACCTTGTGCTCGATTGGCTCGGCATTGTCTAACAACTTCGCCTGTTATACGGCGATCTGGGTCATTGGGGGGACAACGGGCCCGTTCTTCCTCGTCGCAGGGCAGACGATTCTGGCCGACATTTTTGATCCGGTGAGTCGTATCTTCAGCGGTTTGCATATGAGACGTCTCTGACAGTCTTGACAGACAACTCGTGGAACCGCCGTCGGCTTCTTCTTGGGCAGCTGCGTCGGAGCAAACACATTAGGCGAGTGATGATACGCACTCTGAGCTTGCATCTATCTAACATGGACCTAGCTCCACTGACTGGCGGTGTCATTGTTAACTTCACCTCCTGGCGAGTCATTTATTGGGTACAGAGCGGAATGGCATTTGTTGGTCTGATCATGGCCTTTTTCTTCGTGCCAAAAGCTAGCGATCTAGCCAAGCACCAGGTTGCAGGAAAGGCCCCTGTGCGGTCCCTTGTTCAGCTTTGCCGTGCCTTCAACCCGATGGGGGTTTTTCGCCAGTTCAAGTACCCCAATGTCCTCGCCACGGTATGTTGCCTTTTTCACTGCTTACTTCAGCCGTGGCTTACACGTATTCTGATGCCATGAGTAGAACTTTGCGTGTGGACTGCTGGGCTTCAACCAGTACGGCCTGCTTAGCTCGATCAGACGCGTCATCAATCCGCGCTTCAATCTCACTTCCCCGCTCATCAGTGGCCTGTTTTATTTGGCCCCGGGCGCAGGCTTCTTGGTCGGCAGCATCATCGGTGAGACAATCTTTCTGGCCCCCTTCAAGAGTACAAGTCTAACTATTCTATTCTGAAAGGCGGAAGGATCTCTGATCACACGGTCAAACGGTACATTCGCAAGCGAAACGGGCTTAGGCTTCCACAAGACAGATTGAACAGCAGCCTGCCCGCCATCTTCATCGTTCTTCCAGCCGGCACACTGATATTTGGATGGAGCCTCCAAAAAGAAGTTGGCGGCGTGGCGTTGCCAGTCATAAGCTCCTTCTTCCAGGGTCTTGGGCTTATGTGGTCTTTCAGCGGGTTAAATACGTATTCCGCTGGTAAGTCTTCCCCTCTTTATACACATCTGCATTTTTATGGTCAGTAATCTAAGCTTCGTCCCTGCAGAGGCACTGCCAAAACACAGAACGGCTGTCATTAGCGGCAAGTATGTCATTCAGTACTCCTTTGGCGCTGGTAGTATCGGTGGCGTCGTACCAATGATTGATGCCATTGGAGCAGGGTGGTCTTTCACAATTAGTAAGCACCCCTTCTTGATTCCAAAATGCTGCTCTCCACAACACGGGCTAACTCTGATGGCTCAGCTGCTCTGTCGGCTTTGTTGGCCGGTGTTCTAGTGTTAATGATCTCTAAGTTTGCATCCAGAGCTCAGAGTTGGGCCGAGAAAAGCAACAGTGATGATTCTGATGGTTGATTCCTCATTGGTAGTTAGCGCGGTGTCACGGATCCAGGCTGGGGTTTAACATCACGAGACACGCATAGAGCATGGCGTCTACGAATCTTCTAAAGTCATGTCATTACAGCACTTGAATCTATATTCTAAAGCGCATGGATTCAAGCCATTGTGTGCTTGGAACATGGGATTTACTTGTTATTTTCTCTTATCAATATTACGCGATACGACATACAGTCTGCCTTTTTGGATATTAACATACTCGGCAGATCAAATCCCTGGCAACACCTGCAACAAAACATATTTACAACCGTGACGCAGCTTATTTCTTGTTTCCTGTCTTCGGCCGCCAGCCATTCTTACCATGCGAGCATGCTTATTGATTCAATAGACGGTGTCCCAGCCTCTACTAGCCTATCATATTTTCACGATAGCCTTATGCATTTCCACACTTTGTAACATCTTTGTAAGTCACATATCACGTGGCGTTTCACCCTCTTTGTCGATATATAGGACCTATTTTCTACAATGTTTTTCATTGAAATAAGCCTTTCTGATGCTGACTTGCCCATGCGCTGCAGTGTGTTTCAAATCGTGACAAATATCTAGCCCATTCCTCTATATTTCCCTCACGCGGGAGTACACGTGAGTGCCCCCCAAGCCGCCATGCTGCTGCAGATAACCGAGTCCTTGCTCAGGGGCGGGAATGCAGCCTGGTCGTTGTGCGCATTTGCGTACGTGAATTGGATGCCGACTTGTGACGATTGAGGGCGCCCGTCGTTCGTGACGCAGTTGACGGTTTTTTGGTTCGTGATAGTACCCTCGATATCCAGGTCCGCTTTGTGGTCGTTCATTGTCGATTGGATGTCGCTAGCACTCATGCTGCTGCCGGCCGACACGGCCGCGCACATGACGGTAAACGGTGCTACGGGCGCTCCAGCAGCTGGTGCAGGGGCGGGCGCCGCAAAAGCAGTGAGAACCAAGCTAGAAGCTGAGAGGGCGAGAGCTGAGACTATGTATCGATCAGTACAAAGTTTTGGACTGGGAGGGTCACAACATACACTTCATTGTAATAACGGTAATGAATTTGACTTGGGAGGTCTGAAGCAGCTAATGTAGCGCAAGGATGATTGAATAGGCTTTTCTTAACTTGTTGATTGAAGTCGTTGAGTTGGTTGAATGTGCAAAGTAGTCCTGATTACAAGTTGATGTCGACGCACTCTAAGTATTTATAATTTCCATTGCCTTCGCTACTCTTGTATAATGGGAATGTTGAAACCCTGGCCTATACAGTAGCCTGATAACAGGGGTTCCAAGCCCTGTAGTGAAATGGGCAGACTCATGTTAGGTGTAAGTTTTGAATATACAAAATAAGTGGGTGCTTTAGACTATTACTGCAGTTGGAACATTATATCAACGTCGGAAAAGAGCATGCGGGGTCCCCGACGTTGTATCTTTAGTGTGCTGTCCCCCTATAGTTTTGGCCACCTCGGCACATTATGCCCTATTTCTCAAGTGTAGGCTATATTTAACATACCCTCTCCTTCTATAAGAAATCCTCCCTTTGTATACAATTCCATTCTGAGGCAGCGTAGTTTTGAACCCTAGTCTTGCCCTGCGTAGTGACTCAAGTCAAGCCACACCACACACGGGCAGGCCGAAAGACTTACTTACGCCTTGTATTTAGCTGTAGGCGATATCGCACGTCTCGGCGGCCTCGGCGACGGTCGCGCGACGGTCGCCGAAGGCCGCACACAGTAGATATTACTGCTTCTAAAGCTCCTTCTCCTCAGCCTTCCACGCCAAATCTTCGGCGTCGATCTTGGCGTCCACAGACTGCGTCGAGGGTGGGGATGGGATGTGGCCCTTGCCGCGCTTGGTGCTGGACGAGGTTGCGAGGGCGGTGGTGAGGCTGTCGGTGTTGAGAGCGTTCGTGTCGGGAGTGTCGGCATTCAGGGCATCGGTATTAAGCTTATCAATTTTATGAATAGCGCTTGTGTCGACAACACATCTCTGGAAAGGGAGGCCCCTCGATAACAAGGACACCCTCCCCAGGCACATCCTCAGCACTGCCATCCAACCACGTTGGTAGCGTCGCTCACAAGATCGACCGGGACGGTGCTGGTACCGTCGGTGGTAACGGTTTTAGCGTCTTCCTCATCGAAGATGCCGCTCTCGGGCATCCCCCAAGGCATTGATCATCGTTGGCAGATCCTCTTAGTGCTCCGTGCCTCCCTCTACTACCTCCTCCTGGATTTTGTACCTGGTCTTCGACATTCTAAACCACATTGCTCCATTCCATCTTACACCCATTTGTTGGCGGTCTCGACTCTGAAACGTAAAACGAACATGTCCTGTACAGCTAAGCGCCAGCCTGCAAGCTGCAGGCTGCGATGCACTGCGTATGCGAAACTACATAACTAAACAAATTAAAACAATATGGCAGCAAGACTGCTTGCTTAGTCACGGTCAGTACGATTTCTCCTGAGGCCAGCGTAATCACGCATACCAGCTAGGATGCGCTGAAGCCATGTTGCAGTTGTGCAATGCCATAAACGACATGCATCTTGACAAGATTGCGCAGTGCAGTCCATCGCGGTATATCTTATACACAGCCGTAGTAGTAGCCTGCAACTATCGGCGTTGTTGTTGTTGTTGCTGTTTTCATCCCAGATCTACAGATGTTGTACTTTGCCAGTATAGGTTCAAATCGTCAGTATACTTGTTGTCTAAAGAACTACTTGACCGTCTCTGAATACTCTGCTAAATAATTCAAGACTAGATAGGGAGACCTTAGCGACATTTGTCTAATCAGACGGTTCGCATGAGCTGCATTAGATCTGCAGTGCAAATGTTGAAAAGACGTTGGTTACTGCCTGCAATCATCGGCGTCATTTCTTTTGCAGTTTTTTTCTGGGGAAACATGAAATTCATTCAATCATTTGAAGCATGTTCTGTGTGAAAAAGACATCAGATTACTTGTGGCTTTTGCTGTAATCAAAACTGGAAGAATCGGGTACAGTCTGCCTTGTCAGATATCGATTTTTAGATCACAGTGTAGAAAAACAGTGTCACTCACACGTGGCATGCGCACATGGTGTCCTATCTCAGCTATCAGCCACCCTTGCGTGCATGTTGACCCAATCGATGATGTTCGGTAAGCAGGCCTACATAGTGTTCAGAATCAGTGTTCGCCTCGGCCGCAGCCTTGCCGGCACAACAGCTTCGTAAACCCCTCATTTCGCCGCTTGAGAGAAAGGTCGCTCTGAGACTCATCTCCCGTTAGCATCTACCAAGTCGTGCGCTGTGGCCCTTTACTTGTCCGAGACAGAGGTTTATTGTGTCGCTTTAATAACTTTCACACGTTGGAAGCGTTCCACAAGTCGGGCCTGCTGGATACGACGAGCCCGGAGATGAAAAACGTTTCATCGGCACTCATTGCGACTGGGACTCTTGGGCCGGAGGTCCGACTAGCCCAGGCCATCTCAGAGTTCAGCGTCGCTCTGAGAGACGACAAACATGCACATGTCCGCTTCAAGAATCTGCAAACTCGAACTCGCACCCCTCCGGACGCCACAGAGATCATACGTCTAACGGAGGAACTGAACCGGGATGGCGCCCGTCAGCATAGGTCCTGGAGCCCTTTTGCCACTCGCCTAGTTGCGGTTCTCGAGCGGATCTGCCAGTTCGCTCCAATCGGTGATGTCTTTGTTGGGGGTGCCCAAAACCTGCTTGCTGCTGGGGTATGGGCTGCTGTCCGACTCGCATTAGAGGTACAGCTCTGTTCACCTCGACCACATAAGCACGACCTGTTGAAGAAGAACTAATTTTGGTTTCGTAACAGCTCTCGCTCGGCTATCTGTCTTACTTCGACAAGGTGTCGGCCATGCTTCTCAGGATCGGACGTTCCATGTCATTACACCAAGACTTTGCGCTGCTCTTCCCTCAGTGCCGCCAAATCCAAACCTGGATGTGCGAGTACACAATCGTCATGGTCGACATTTGCAAGAAGGTCGTCAGTCATGTCAGCAACTTAAAGTCTCTTCGCAGCCAGCTGCAGACCATCTTCTTTACCTCCTTCGATACGGAGTTCAAACCACTTGAGAAGAGCGTGGTCGAACTCGGCCAGCTGATCGAGAAGCGCTGCGTAGCGCTGGCAGCTCGCACGAATCTCCAAACTTCGGATCAGCTCAGTCGCTTTCAAGCCAAATTTGACAAGGATGCCGCCAACCGCCTGCGAGAATCTCGAAAGAGCAGCCTGTTTGCATCGTTATGCTCCGACCAACGGGGTTTCGACTTGACGTGGCGACGAGAACGCAGAAAAGGAACCTCGGAGTGGATCTTCAAGCAGAACGATTACCAGGAATGGCGCGTCTCGGACGCTTCCGGTACTCTTTGGCTGCAAGGCAATCTGGGCTCTGGCAAGACCGTTACAATGGCCTCCATCGTGGCGGACCTTATCTTGTCTACAAAGCCCAAGACAACTGGTAGGCCGTTTTTCTCAGTGTTCCATACTCATATCAGACTTTTTGCCTTCCACTGCCCTGCCCGCAAAATATCTAACTTGGACTATCCAGGCCAACCTGAACCACAGCTTCAGAAGACCGTGTCGCATTACTTTTGTAAGGCAGATGATCCCTCAACATTGCAAGCTCGCAGCATTGTAGGGAGCTTCGTCTTGCAGATTTTAGCCAACTCGGCATTATCTGAGCCGCTGACAAAATACCTCGAGAGCCAGTACGCCGATACTGGCCAGGCCCTCGGCTCTGAAGATTGCATTGACGTCCTGCTGCAAGTCACGACATCAAGTTGGCGGGGAGTGTTCGTTTTGGACGGCCTTGACGAAGTCCCGCTAAAAGAGGCAGAAGAAGTGTTTGAACACCTGAAACGGCTATCGGCACAAAGGCAACTTATCGTTTGTTGCTCCTCCCGGCCCACTTCAGCTTGCAAGAACATAGCAACAGCGACGGTTGGGATCGCGGCCACCATCTCCATGGAGCATGCCGATCGGTCGGATGACATTCGCAAGTTCATCTCGGCCGGGGTTGAGCGGTGGAAAACGATTCGACCAATCTCGCCGGAGCTCGAGGAACTCATCACCCGTCAACTCTCGGAACGGTCTCAAGGCATGTTCCTCTGGCTTTCGCTCCAGATGGAGGCCATCTGTCCCAAGTATACCGAAGAACTTCGGTCCGAGGCTGCCATCGTCGCCATTGTGGAAAATCTCCCAGACAACCTCTCCGAAGCGTTCGACCAAGCCCTTCTTAGGATTCCAACACGAAGCAGCGAGGCCAAGATGTTCCAGATTGTCGCTGCAGCCCACCCGCTCCTTTCATCGGACGAGTTGCGCGTGGCGCACAACGTCGTTCCCGGCGATGTTACTTGGAACCCATCCACCCTCGCCGTCTCAGGACGGTCCCTGATCTCTCGGTTCGGCGGTAGTCTCCTAGACATTGACGAGGAGGATTCTCGTGTCCGGTTTATCCATCATAGTGTGTTGGACCACCTCGTCAGCGATCCAGCTCTTCCGGCAGCTGCGCCCTTTCATTTCGAAATGCCCGCCGCCGAAGAACTCTTGGCTGCAATCTGCATCACGTACCTCAACTATGCCATCTTTGAGGCCCAGGTCTCCATAGCCAAGGGAGCAGACTTCTCAAAAGTTCCCAGTGTCGTTACACAATCTGTGGGCCAGCACGCTGGACTATCCCGAAAGGTCTTCTCAGCCCTGTCGAAAGAAAAGCGTGCCCACGCATCAGCCATCGATCTTGAGCGTCTCAATTTTGAGCTGCGAGCCTTCAAGAACCAAGCCAAGGACGAAAGCAAGGTGCTCCTGTCTTTTGCAAGAGAAAATTGGCTGATCCTCAGTAAAGCTGTTTCGAAGGGCTTCGATCGCACCGTCCAGCCTTTGTGGGTGAGGTTATGCAACGGCTCAGTTCCACTGGTAGCTGACCATGTTCCGTGGTTGCAAGACCCGTCATGCAGCACTGCCGCTGAATGGGCCATCATCAACAATCATGGGTTGCTTTTCTGGCACCTTTTCCAGAGCAAAACGCACATTGACGATTTTGAACTATATGATGCGCTGAACCGACTGGTTATCGAGCCTTACCATCCAAGCCCCTCTGGAGAAAGAAGGCTGCGGTTTTGCCTTACAGGGGCTGAATTGGGCGTCTTGTTTCCTGCCTACATCATATACTTCAAAGGTGCTAGCATACGGGCTCTGAAGGGTATTCTGCGACGCGTTGAGATACCTTCCGACGTGCAAGTAGAATACAACTTTTTTTCAGACCGGGAGGCCGCGAACGCTTTGCTGGGGCAAATCGCCATTTCCACAATCCCAAAGTTACTCAGAGACAACGACTTTGAAGAGTACTTGTTGAAATTCATGGTAAACAACCTTCCATGCACCAACACATTCTTATACAACTACGAATCTGTTCTGAAAATGAATAATACACACTCGACTCCGGCGGACAATTATACATTCATCAGAGATTTCTTTGACTTCAGGCGGATGGTCAACAAAATTCAAGGGCGGATTCCAAGTCGAAACGTTGGTTTCAAACTGTATCTCGCTGGTGGTGTGATGGTTAAGATCCTCTTGGATGCTGGTGCGGACCCTAATATTTCTTACGATGGGCTTACACCTCTGATGCTTTCTGCTTTCCGTGGAGATGTCATGGCTGTCCATGATCTCCTTCGAGCCAGAGCAGATCCGAATTATCAGCTAGGCAGTTTCTCACCTCCTCCGAAATCCTTGAATGAGTTGCTTGGGAACCCGAGAAATGGGTTTTTGGGGGCGTTCAATGCATTGAATGCACCAATAAGGGATGAGTTTTATGGCGACACAGCACTATCTTTTGCTGTTACTCGTCTCGAACTAGACGACGTAATGCACAGGCACATTTTCTTCACGAGTGTCTCGGGAAAAGCCATGCCGCTTGAGGAACATTTGGCAGATTTCTCAAGTTTTGACAACAAGGAGCTGTTACAAGACAAAAGTAGGAAGGTCAGAGAGGACTTGGAGAAGATCATATCGGCGCTCCTATCCTCAGATTTGGCACTCGAGCATCGAAAATCTACGGCTAAACGACTCCCTCCGTACCAAAAGGATCCCCTTTGGCGTGGAATCGTGGAAATGTTTCAGCCTTACTACGACTGAAACTGGTTAGCAGGTGGAATGGGAGGACAGAGTCGGATCGCAGTCTGCGCTGCAAGTTTCAACGAGTATCTAGCTCGAATGTATATTGAGCCTTTTGATTGTCTGGCTATATGTGTAAGGCGTTTGCCACATCATTGAAGATATGCTTGAAGGCAATTATCTCGAAACAAGCAACTAAACTGGAAGCTGGTCCACCTTTGATTGTTCTAGATCCCAAAAGCCTCATCGTGGTGCGAGAGCATGCAAAAGATGGTATATTACTACGTATGTATTTGGATAATGGGTGTTGTCGCGAGAGTGGAGCCAAGCTTATCTGGACGGCCGTTTAGACTGATACTCATATGCAGGCATGTAGTTTAGATATGTAATAAGACTCATCTCCCTCGGTCGCTGTGGTTAGGAATTACCGTAGCCTCGCAAGACGGCCCCCTGCCGGTAAGCGACGGAGGCGAGTCGAGACGAGTTCACTAGTTGGGAACCCGTAGCGTGGGAGGTGACCGTGTTGGCGGGACGCGGCGTCGATGATACGGAGTGAGTGGACCCTGATGGGTGGAGACGGAGAGGTGGTCAAGTCAGTATCCGTAGGTAGTAGTGCAACCCGAGTCGGCAAGGGGCTGGATGGGGCTGCTTCGCGTTGATGTTGAGACGACGCATCACACGTGTGCCGTAATGCCGGCAAGGATGTGTTGGCGGCGGTGGAGCGTGATGCAAGGATGACAGCGCGGGTGTATGACGATGTTGATGAATCAGTGAGTTAGTTACAGTGGACGTGAGCAGTACTTACATACGGTAGTAGAGCGCCAGGAGGTTTAGTGATAGCGATGGTGATGATCCGAGTGAGGCGGGTAAAGGTGGTGATGTTGGACACGAACGATGTGTTCAGCTGCAAAGGAGGGAATGTTCCGGATGGATGGGTGGTGATGTTGCGGCTGTCTCATGGCTCCTGGTCTTACTGAGTAGGGAAAAAGAAGGTGCAGACTGGGGCAGGCAGATAGATGCAGGTACCTAGGTAGGTAGGTAGGTAGGTGGTAGGCAGACCAAACGAGAAGGATTGGGCAGCACCTCCTTCCTCGGTTGGTAGGTCTGTGGGCCGTGTGTGTGTGTGTGTGTGGGTGTGGGTGTCTCACACGGAAAGAGCGGTGGTGACGTAGCGGGCGCTAGGTGGCTCCTGACATTGGAAGGAGAAGGAGAGCGGGAACAAGATGCAGAAGGCGGGGGTGATTAGGTAACGGAGCGTTGGCTGCACCCGTCGACAGTCTGATTGGCCACGGCGTCTGACGTTTCTCTCGGTTGTCATATCTGGATTTCCATTCAATCTCTCAAGCGTGAACCCAGTAGGATTACTACAATGGACATGTACGAGTACATACTTGCCTACTCAGTAAAGTTGGTGACTAATAGTTGAGAAGTGAGATGGACAGGACAGAACAGCACAGCACAGTACAGTGCAGCGTGGCCAAGCCCAAGGCTATTAGAGATGGTCACTGGTCCTTCTGTTCTGGCTGCTGTTGGACGCATAGGTACCTAGGTGGGCAGAGTACATACCAGATACCTTACCAAAGTACCTCATCTTCGCATCTTTCTATGTACCCAAACAAGTACCTAGGTACCAAGCACATATGTATGTACACGGGGGTAGGCAGTCGTACCCTTCTGTCAACGTTCCTTCCTTCTCTTTGCCTTGCCCGCCCGCCCCTGCCCTGCGCCGCGGCACTTTCCCCACTCCTTCTTCGTGTTGGTCTTTCCGATTCTCCATCATCTGTTGCGTCTCGTCTCGTCTTCCACGACCCTCACGCCTTGTACTCGTCGTGTCTTCCGCGACTCGACTCGACTTCGCAAGACAAGCAAGACAAGGGCCATTTCTCCCTCGCCCGTCCTCGAGGAACCATCTGCCACCGCGGCACGTCCATCCGTCTGTCTACATAGCGTCAGCGTTCAGCCCGCCGTCCACTTGTTCCCGGCCACCGACGACGACCAAAGCCAACCACAAGGCGGGAAAAGCCACTGACAAGCACTGACAAGCACTGAAAAAGAAAGCACACCGACGGACGTCTATGCTACGAACGAAGGTGGAATTAAGGAACTCGAACCCCATGTCATGGTGATGCCACACGTTGCGGCCCAGATCCATGTCGTTTTCTTCCCGCCCGCAACCCTTCCTACTGGCTGACCGACCTAACCTACCTACCTACCTGGCCTGGCTTCCCAACCCAACACTCGACTGATTAATTACTCCGGAAATCCATTGGCCCATCGATCGCTGCCGGGCTGCGCTGCACACACCGCAAACTAATTAGTCCGCAAACATCACAAACACAACCACCGCCACTGACTGCCGACAAACTGCTGTTCTGCATCACCACTGAGACAACCCGACACGTACAATTTTTTCCACCATCACCACCAATCCCGCTTTCCCCTCGTCCTCGTCCTCCTTCTTCCTCCACCACCAGCCGCCCCTCCCTCTCTTCTGGCGACCGACCCGAACAGTCTCGACATCGTCTCTGCCCAATCCAGACTTTGTATCCAATAACCCTCTCCCCGCGACTACGACCGCTGACCCTTTGGTCTGCCTGATATCGACGAACCCGCCGTCCTCGAAACCGCACCGACCGTCGCCATCTCCCCCTTCGACTGCGACAAGAGCATGCGCCAATGGAACCCCCCGATCCCTTACCGTTGCGCATAACGCGGAGCGCCTCCTCCTCCTCGTCCCTCCACTTCAAACCTCGCGATCGCAAACTGCACCTGCTGGTCGCCGCCAACGGCCCCCGCGACATATCATGGGCCCAGACCCTCGTCGTCCGCCTCTCCAAAAGCTCCGCTATCGAGATGCGCGCCATCGTCGATGACGCAGTACCCCGCCTCAGCCAGACCGTCATCACCATGCAGAACCGTTCCATGACCCTGCCCCTTGGGCCCTCGCGTGCCGGCTCCGAGGCCGACGTCGACGATATCGAATTCTACCGCCAGCAGGCCTTTGAGCTGGTCGAATGGGCCGACCTGCTCGTCCTCGCCCCCATCGACGCCGATAACATGGCCAAGATGATGGTCGGCATCGCAGATACCTTCCTCCTCGAGGTTCTGAGGGGCTGGGACACGGCCAAGAAGATACTGCTCGTCCCCGGCATGAGCACCCACATGTGGGAGAACCCCGTCACCAAGAGGCAGCTCAACAAGATCAACAGCAAGTGGCCGTGGATCCGCGCCATGTCGCCCATCCTGTGGCACTACGACGGCTCCCACAAGAACCCCAAGCGAATCGTCAACTGGAACGGCTTCAACGACGTGCTGGGCATCATCAAGAACCAGGCCGACCTGCTCGGACTGGGCCGCGACGTTGATGTCGTCACCCACCTCGGCTACCTCGCCTCGGGCGACCCGCGAGTCTACTCGAACCTGCCTCCCGAGATCTGGACCATCATTCTCGACTACGCCGGCGACTGGGAGCTCGCCCAGTCGTTGGGCATCTTCACCAACCTGCCCATGCCGCATCCCTGGAAGCTGCAGCCCAGGGACCCCAACGACCCGCTCAAGGTCTACGAGCACGAGCTCGAGTGGCTCGTTCTCACCTGTGATTCGACCTCCATCTGCAAAAAGCTCCTGCAGTCCCCGCCCACCTTCCACGAGCTCCCCGCCCTCGTCATCAAACTCCTGATCCGCTTCTCCCTTATCGAAGTGCTCACCTGGATGGAAGCCAACAGGCCCGACCTTTTCCAGGCCTTTGACGGCAAGGTTCTTGCGACCAAGGCATCCGCCTACTTTGGCCGTCCCGATGTCCTCGACTATTGGAAGGAGAGCCGCTACTTCCGCGGCCGTCACCAACAGTGCTACGATGCCGAGGCCCTTGATGGCGCGTCCAAGAACGGCTACATCCAGGTTCTCGACTGGTGGTGGCGCCGTTCCGGTCTGCCGCTCCGCTTCACCGAAGCAGCGCTCGAGCAGGCCAGCGGGAAGGGTCACCTCCTCGTGCTCGAATGGTGGCGCGACGCCGCCGCCCAGGATGACACCATTGTGCTGAGACCCGGCAAGTCGCTTTTGTGGGCCGCTCAGCATGGCCAGGTCGACGTCCTCCGATGGTGGATGGCGTCCGGCATCCCCGTTGCTCACGGGGATGGCGTGGCCAAGATTGCCTCGCGTTGGGGCCAGGTCGGCGTCCTCGAGCTCTGGCGGAAACTCAAAGGCGATGACAAGCTTGCGTTCGACGGCGAGGTGCTCGTCCAGCCGACGATCCACCAGCACATTGGCGTCCTGGAGTGGTGGCGCAAGTTCGCATACGGCGAGCTCGAGGGCATGGAGGGCCGGAAGCACCGGGTCGAGTACAGGACGTGCGACATTGAAGAAGCGTTGGAGGACAGCATCGGCGATCAGGAGCCGGTGCGCAGGTGGTGGGCCAGCAACGGGCTCAACCTGGGTCTCCGCAACGTCGAGTGGATGAGGCCCAGGTACCTATAGGATAATCACGAAGCATTTGCGGGCATGCAGGCAGCATTGCTCGGCAGTAGTCAGTCGGCATTTTATACGCATGGCGCCGGGTCTCTTTTGGGGTTTACATCATCATAGGCACGCAAAAGGTTTGGCGTTTGGCAAAAAGGGTGTCATTTTGGGCGTTGGGAAGCGTGTTCAAGGGAGCCCGGGAAATGAATGGACAACACACGTGCAGATTATAGATGAACGACGACAGGTTGTGTTAATCTGTCTCTTTTCTATCAAAAATGGACTCTGGTGGTATCTTGTGCATGTCAATCATGATCTTGGAGCTGCTTTTACAAGCCGACAATGTCTTCTCTCAGATGACGAGCGGCGCCGCTGCGAGCAAGCCCATTACAAGTATCCCGCCTTGGATATCCCTCGCAACGCGCCCGGCGCCTCCGCCGGCGGGAGTACTCGGCGCCGCCAATCCCGTCGTCGTCGTCGTCGTCGTCTGCCCCGCCTCCGTCGTGGACTCCGTGGCTGTCGTCGAGGTGGTCGTCCGGGTAAACACGGCCGAGGTGGAGGTCGAATCACCATCACCCGCCGGAGTCGTCGTTGGCTTCAGCTTATCCTCGCCCGCTGTCGTGGAAACGGTGCGCGCCGTGGTCGTCCGGATCAGCTGCTGGCTGGACGACGTCGCAGACCCGTGGTTCTCCCCACCGTCTCCCCCCCCGCCGCCGCCGCCGGATGGGTTCCGGCACTTGCGGTTGGCCGCGCACGTCTGCCCCTCGAAGCAGTAATACGTCTCGCAGCACACCTCGCCCTCGGGCATGCACCCGGCACCGCACGGCGCCTGTCCCGTCCCGCACTGCGACTTTGAGCTCCCGCCGCCGCCCGTGCCGCACTTGTCGTTGGCCGCGCACGTCTCCCCGGCGTTGCAGTAGTACGTCGAGCAGCACACCTCGCCGGCCGGCATGCACCCGCTCCCGCAGATCACCTTGCCGGCATCGCACTGCCTGTCACCGCCGCCGCCGCCGCCGCCGCCGCCGCCGCCGCCGGAGGAGGGGGGGGAGGGCTTGACGCAGGTGTCGTCCGCCGCGGTGCACGTCTCCCCGGCGGCGCAGTACCCGCCCGACGCGCAGCACACGGTGCCGGCGGGGATGCAGAGGCCGTTGCAGAGCACCTTGCCGCCGGCGCAGCCCCCCTGCGGCGGGCCCGAGCACGTCTTGCCGGTCCGGCAGCAGCCGCCCGAGATGCAGTAGTTGCCCTCCTCGCAGTAGCCGCCGCGGCCCGTGGCGCAGCAGGCCCCCGAGGCGGGGATGCACTTCCCGTCGCAGACCTTCTCGAAGGGCGGCGGGCAGTTCACGGCGGGGGGCGGGGGGGAGGAGGAGGAGGAGGACGCGGCGACGGCGGCGAAGGCGAGGACGTGGGAGCCGGAGCCGGAGCCGGGGAGGAGCGGGGCGGAGGCCCGCGGCGGGGGAGGGTTCGCGGCGGCCGGGTTCAGGGGCTTCTGGGGCGCGTCCTCCTCGGCGGCGGCGGCGGCGAGGGTGAGGGTGAAGGGGGCGAGGCCAGCCAAGGCGAGGAGGAGTTTCGGGGCGAGCATTGTGGGATAGCGCGCGCGCTTCGGATGAGAGAGGCTCGAGAGGGAGGAACAGGAGACCAATCGGTGGATGGGCGAAGGAGCTTTGGAGCGTTAGGCATGGGGGTGAGGGAGCGCGGCTGAGCCGGTGGGGACCGGGGCAAGATGGGCATCATATAAAGATGCGCACCGGCCCCTTGGTTTGGGGGGGGAATGCCATCAATGCAAACTAATAACCATAATGGAGGATTGTGCAGCGTCTAAAACGCGCCCGGCCAAGGGGGGTTGACCGCCGCCACACGGAGACGGTGGCGGCATACACGAGCGACGGGAACAAAGGGCCAGAACCAAGAATATAAATATCAAAACAAAGAGCCATGTTTGTCCCGCGGGGCGGGGGATGTGGGAAACGGTGGCGTCCAGGACCGTTTGTCGCGAAGAACGCAGGGAGGGGGTTTGGGGAATCTTTGTCGGACCATTCGCAATGGCCCATTGATGTCTCTTTTTTTATTCATTTTATCCCTGTTTCTTTCCCCCTCCGCCCTCTTACAGTCTCCCGCCCTTTTCATTCTTTTGGTCCGACAAGACAGCCTGGCAAGGCGTGGGAGTCCAAGACGGCTGGGTCGGAGGGTACGGCTCCGGAGATGGTACGGTAGCGAGGGCGGCAGATGCGGGCTCTGATGCCCCCCCCCCCCCCCCTTCCCTCACCGCTAGTAGCTCTTGTGAGGGTCGCATTCAATCGACAGGATTCAATGAGACTCGGCAATTCATTCATGTTCCGCAGCTGACCGGACTAGGACCAAGCATTGCAGGTTTGAGAGATGAGGACGCGGGGTCTCTGGTGCCCGGGTGACAGTCCGAGGTTGGTCGGTCCTGGGCGATTTCACGGTAGCGAAGTAAGTTGGCACGCAATGTATTTACTGCGGGATTATTCGCTCGCCGCATCAGTTCGCAACTTTAACCAGTGCGCTGTGTTGGGGGTGGGGGGCAAAAGGGCAAGCCGTTCCGAATGTCGGGGAGGTGGTTAACCAGTCACACATCCCGATCAGGCGGCCGGCGTCGGGAACCCGGGATCCAGCGCGGTGAGCCCCAGGGACACGGACGGACGGACGAAAAGAAAAAGGTAGGCATGCGGTCCGGGTAGTATATGGGGCCGGTCGACGGAGTTCTCGGCTCCAAGAGCCATTGGCGCGGTGATTTACTTGCTTCCATGACGTCGCTGCGGCGGTCTTGAGAGGGGATGGGAAGCCGTGCCTTGGAACGAAGACTCGAGGCCAACGGGCATTTACAGCCGCAGATCGAGAGACGATTAAGGACGCGCTGTCAAATACGGTAAGCAAGCACATATAGGACGTGCGTGTGGGCATGTGGATATACATATATCAAGCAACGTGCTGCAATGTCCATGCTGGATGCCGCAGCCAAGTTTAGTTGGCGTCTAAGGAATCAGCCTACCTCTTCATTCTGCCTTTCTTCTGCCCTTCTTTGAAGTGCGCGCTTGGGTCAAACACGGTTCCATTAGTTGACTAAAAACAACAAATATAGGGAGTCCACGGTGACTATATGAGTATACTAAGCAACCCATGATGTTGATCTACGCCTTTCTATAAGCTTGTTAGTAATAGTTGCTGCTTTATAAAAGCTTGCAATAGAGGCGCCGGCTCCATCATACGATCCGTGACATCGATATAATAGATTCAACGCTACAAGAGCATGGGCGCAGGGCATGGATGCTTGATCTGATTGCACGCGTCCAACTGGAATTGCGTCTCATCTATGACATCGAGAGAGAATACAGCGGTTTCATTGTTTAGGCTCACAGTCACGGTATAGAAGTAATGGGTGACAAAAAGTTGCAGGGGGGGGGAAGTTAAAGTCTCCACCTTTCACGCAGTCGAGGAGACACACAATTATTAACATTTTGCGGTCGGTAAGCAAGCCTAACTAACAACAACAACGAGACTTGGCCTCGGCGAATAACGAGGGAAGCTCGCTCACCGACCCGAGAGACAAAAATATTCGACGTTGGCCTGGTTCGAACAGACGCTCCTGAAGGAACAAGATTTCTAGTCTTGCGCATTAGACCACTCTGCCACAACGCCGATGGTGTCAAGGAAACCCGCCCCGGGGCGGGGGATGCTGATTTCCGCGCCAGCTCAACCCCATGTGCTCGCTCGATCTTTCCAGCTGATCACGGCGTTTGACTCCACAAATCGTCCACAATACTGATATCAAGACCGCTAGTTACGTCTTTTGATTCACCTCCGTGCCCGATGCTCATCGTGCCCAGGTAGTTTCCCCATCTCTCATTGTCAGTTGACAAAGTGTGGCCCTTTGCGATCCAGCTAGCATACGACCATCCTTAACAACTACCGAAATCTTGCATTAGCCAAGAACTTTCCACTGCTTTGCGGCTGATAGTCGTCCATCAGTAGCTATACCACTTTCCCCGGTAGGAGAAGAAGGGACAAAAAGATCGCCGTGTCCTCCGGATCGGCGCAGTAGCTGAGGGGTGATATCTTGCAAAAGGAGTTCCGCAAAAAAACGCGTCCTTACTAAACCTAGACTCCTGATTTAGTCGGTTTCTTTCTCGGCTCTGACTTCAAAATCAGCAAAGAGCAGTACAGACTTTTTTTCGTAGTAGGCGGATGGAGCTGGTGATTGCAACGAATATTTCCATCCTATATGCTATTAACTATATTGACCCATTTGACCACACAAGGCAATTGCGTGGCGATCAAAGCCTCAACGCAGTCGAAGGCCCGTAGGTGAGCGTCTGCGTGGTAAAAGGGCTGGGTGAAATATCAGTATGACCACTGTAGGAAAGCATGCTTTCAACCCTCGAAGCATATTACTAGGTACAGCCCCAGTGCGTATCCTTATCATGTTACACAACCGGATGGGTAGATCTTCCAAGGTCAATAATTCAACCAAAAAGCCCTTTGGCTCAGCTGTCCTTAATGCAGGAACGTCGAATATCTTCAGATGATAGCGCAGATAGGGAATAAGTAGTGAGCATTGTAGCTCATGTATTGTCATGATAAAACACAATCCTCTTTGATCAAGCTTATGACACCCTTGCATCCTTGAAGGGCGAAATATTCTAAAGCCGACCCGTCTGTTCCAAAGTTTTGGATGACAGAGAGACCTGTCATGTAACAAAACGACATCGTTAGTTACGGGCAGTAACTAACGCCTTATATATCTCGTGACAAGACCTTTCCATGTTGCAGAATTACACTTCACAACAAAGTCACCGGTGACCACAAGTCAGGATTCTCTAGATTGTCAGTTATTGCAATTCTCGTCAGGCTTAGTTGAAGCAGGACGCAGAAACACCTTACCCACATGTCCACCCCTCTTCGTTCGTGTGCGGTGCATTCGTCTACATCCGGAACTACTTTCAGCATATAAAAAAGCTTCTCTGCCAACAAACGTCGGTATCTTACGGTGAGATTTTCACATGCCCATGGATGCCTCGGGTGCCACCACCCTTTCATTCTATCAAATCTTCTTTAGCCAGCGCTGTCAGTCATTGCCCCAAGACCGTAACAGCTCATCTCTATAAGGAAATGTCACTTCTCGCGAGATCTTGGGCTTCAGTCCGATGTACCACATTCCATACAGGTGTTTTAGTATTCACTTCCAAACCGTAGTATTGTATACAGATTTAGCTCACTGCTGTAGTAGGGCAATTGTTATGTCATATAGTCAGCTGCAAAATCCGTACAAGATCAGCCATCACTCCTATCAACCAACACTCCTATCAACCAACACTCCTATCAACCAACACTCCTATCCTGCACAATCTTATCAGAACATTGAATATAGAGCCTTTAATTGAGATTTTAAAGCATGTCGAGTTTCTTATCATGTCTAATATGTAGTTGACCGCCCGGGGTAAAGAGCCCACAACCATCGGAGAACTTGATACAAGCATCCTAGTAATTAATGGACTGGATGGATTTGTTTGCTCTCGCATCCTCACGGACCTGAAACGCGTCATAGAATGGAAGAGTCGTAATTCCGAATGATATCATGTCCGCGAAAAATCCTTGCTGTTATCGACGTGGTCCGATAAAACGAACATGGTATCTTGGCCCCTTTGGTATTCGGGAATCAATTCTAGAAGAACGGGATAAGAGAGTCGGATATGATGATCATTACTAAAAGGGGCATACCGTCCGTGAATATTACTCCACAACTTCGGGCACTACCCACCCATGTCGGGCCCGTCTCCCGTACTACCGTGCCACCCTAGCCGAAGGGTAACCTAGTGTAGTTGCATCCTGGTCGAGATTTGAGGACATACTGCCCACTGCCCCGTCAAACGGGTGTTGCCCGAATCAATAACGGCGGCCTACGCACCTTCTGCGGCCATGTTTGCAGGGCCCGGCTGCAGCCGTGATTACGTATTCACGGTGATCAGGAACTTCTGATCCACGTTTGTAGATGCAAGGGAGAATTATGCTCCCTGCCGACCTGGACGATGGATATAGGAGATATTCCCGTAAGTCAGGAGTCATTGTGGAGACAAAAAAACAGCGGATTGATTGTTCGCCTCCAGCTCGGAAATCCCATTCGCCTGAGGAGTACGGAGCACGAACTTCATTAAAACTGAAAGGGGGTTGTTCAGTAATCTACTTATAGTGCTGACTCGGTTTACTTTATTGACCAGTTTGCGGTTTCATGCAATTTTCATCTTGCAAAGATAAGGTCATGATTGTATAACATATTCACTCCCCACCCTAGGACTTGGGGAAAAAAATACATATACACCAGGGCAAGGATCAGCGACCCGCCGCAAGACAAGCATTGGAGATAGGTGTCGGTATTCCACGTGGGACGATAGTGAAGGCGTGCGACTGCCACAGCTGATGTTGCAACTCGGATGGACTCAGAGCCTTTTACAAATCCCGTGGTAAGTCGGGATTGCGCTTAGCCCCACCGAAGAAAAGTCTATATTGAGGATCGAGTCAACCGATGAAGACCGAATCCAGCTGCTGCAATTTTGTAGGTTTCAAATGGAACAAACGGCAAATGGGACTCCGCTCCTCCCAAATCGCGAGTCAAGCCTACCGCACACGATCATACTGCCCGCGGGCTGCCTGTTCAAATTCATATGAGGAAATAGAGAATCGTTTATAGGAATGGGAGAACCTTGGCGGATATGACGACTGAGATACACTAGATTACATACATGGCTGGAATCAACGCTGTCATATCCCAGCCGCATGTCTAAACCATATGTCGCGGTCGCAGTTGCAAGAAAACAGTTATCGAACGTGTTGGTGTATGATTTTCTAAATGTATGGATAGAGGGGACATGGGTATATATGGGCTGTTCGAGCCGGCATGCCTTCCGAGCCGGTATTGCCGAACGGACCCCTCGTGAAACCGCACGAGATAATAAGAAGAGCGTGAATACAGCGCGAATGACACAAGAATCAACGAAGCCTTTAAATGAAAAAGTGAGTATGTATATTCACGGCCGCATACCATTACGGGACGGCGGTGTAACCAGTCTATCCTGCGACTCCTGATCGTCTGAAATATTCTTCAACCCGTCGGAAAACAAAGACTTTTCGCTCGGCCTGGAAGCGAGGCGTTTCGACGCGACCTCGGTATGGGTCGATCTCGCCATGCTCAGGGTGTCAGGGTACCATCCCCCGTTCGAATTAGTGCCGAGGCCATGGTGCGATTTCTGCGGTGAGAATTCGCTAAGCTCTGCAGTGGCCTCCGTGTCTCGGAGGGCGCTGAAGCGACGGATTTCCGAGGTGATCTCGACCTCTTTCGTGATGAAGATCTGGCCAATGCTCTTTTGGAGGGTTGGCCAGAAGACCGGGAGTGAGGCGCATATAGTGGCTAGGTTGACTTCGACGGCGGCGAGTACGATGGGAGTACAGCCATACCAGCTGGGGTCGAGGGTCGGGTAGGTACCGGCTCTAGAATGTGAGATGCCAATGACACGGAATATACCGAGGACGTTCACACTGCCGAGTCAGCGGGTCAGCATGTAGACCGTTGACTTGGATAATCCGGATCTGGGAACACTTACAACAAGCCCATGGTGAACAAGACAAACAAACTCGCCCGGGACTTTGCCCGAAGCCCCGTCCTTAGGCACAGGGGGATGGGTATCGCGAACACAATCAGATCCAATGCCACATTGATTGATACATGGCTTTCGAAGCTACGAGCGAAGGTTTCGGGATCGCGGGAGCCAAAAGCCCACCGTGTCTCCGTCGTCGACCCAAGGTCCCAGAATGCCGATACGGGGATGCAGGGGACCCAGGCGAGGAAGGAGTACGCGGCGCCCCAAGCGGCCGTGATGAAGATGAAGGCGACGGTTATGTATCGCGACTTGGTGCCGCGGTCGAACATTCGAAGGTACTGGAAGAGCAAGGCCAGCTTGATGAGGGCGGTGGCCATGGGGTATGCGCCGTTGCACACGTAAAATGCTTTGATGAAGTCCTGCATGCCTTGGAGTCCAAGAAGAATGAAGTGTTTCCCAAGCCCATACTCCGTAGCTACATCAGGAGGGTCAGCCTATATCAACGGCAGACGAATGGGGGTTAGAAAGCATACCGACGCATGTTGCGGCTGACAGAAGCAAGCTTGTGAGCTTTTTGAAGAGGTTAGACATCGGCATACAAGACCCGTCCACGGGATGCTACTCACCATAGATAGTACGACGAAGTAATCATCCCATCCCGGACACCGGAGAATGAAGTAGCGAACGTAAAGTCGGTAGACGCCACAAATCCATGCCAGAGCCTATCGCGAGGGTCAGGGGGGCCCTATCATGTTCGGAGCAGGGAGAGTTGCTTACCATGAAGGAAAGAACCATTCCCAGGACAGCTGATTGCTTGTTGAGAGTCGGCTCGGGGTCACTGAGGTTGTCGGCCTTGCCGAGCAGTTCTATGATGTTGCCCATTGGCACGCGAGATCTTCGAAACCTAGATTGTTGCCGTTTGCATATTTCTGGGTCCTCCCTTTGCCGTAACTCCACGTCTCGGCTGCTAGGGTTTTGCTCGCTTTAAACGTCTCGTCGTCGTCGTCTTCGTCGTTGTTGTTATTGCCGTCGTCGTCGTCGTCGTCGTCAACACAGCGGGAGTGTGGAACACCGTACGGAACAACGTCGTAAGAGCAAGTACATAAACGAGTACAACAGAGTGAGGGGGAACCGGGGGCATGTTAAGTCAAACCAAGTCCAACAATGAAAGACGTCCGGTCTGCAGATGGACCTGACGGGGGGGTGGGGAGTATGTTTGGAGCAGCTATAGGAAGCTAGACAGTGGTGCGCGCCATAGTCTGCAGGGTAAATGTCCGGCTCCCAGAGGAGAAGCCATCTGCACCGGGGACCCTGTCCACGTGGGACTGCCACGCCGGAAGCGGCCGCGGATGGGACAGGGTTGTTTGATACTCTTTCCTCGCTAGGCCAGTTTGTTTCACTTGTTACAAAAAAGAAGACTGGCGTTTTGGCACTGCCTGGAAGGGCCGAGATCGATGATTATCGGTGTGCGCGGATAAGGGCGAATAGACAGCTTTGGGATTCCAGGGTTATGGCTTTGCGACAGACTAGGTAGACAGGTAGGCAAAGGACGCTGAATGAAACACTTGCCCGGTGTCAAAGGGTCACTCTGGAGTCTGTCGCTCGAAATGGAAGCAAAAAAAAAGAAAGAAAATCCTGGCATTTGACAGGGATCGGATATGCAGGAGTCTCGTTCCCCAACTTTCTGCCAACTGATATCGGGCCCCGCAGGCCGATCCGCCGGCCATAGTGCGAAGGGTCATTTGGATGACGGATGGCTATACTCATGTACGAAGTAGTAGGGCGTTATACGTGTAAATACAGTGCTGACCATGCGTGGTTCGTGAATGAATCACAGTCACTTCGGTAGAATAAATCGGACGATTCTGGCATGGCGCACGTTTCTCGCCTTCCTTCTTCTCCCCAACTGGCGGAGTCGTATTCCTCGGTTACGGCATTTCGTATGCCCACATCAAAATTCACAAGGACCGCAACCTCCCCCCCCCCTGGTTCCTTGGCCTCATCTTGGGAACCGAGTGCAACGTGATCCCGCCTCCAACACACAGGTCGTCACTTACAAGGAGCATTGACCCGTCCTTCCCTTCCTGGCATCTGTGAGTCCGAGAGGGGGGAGGAAGAGTCCGGGGGCACTAAGGCGCCGCAGCAAATATTGACGGGACGAACAGCTGTGCGTCGGCTCCCCTGCAGCGTACCTTTTCATACGAGGGGAATTAACAAATCAGCAGTCTGGTAAAGCGCCAGTCAGTGGGAGGAGGGTTCGCTCAGACAAACGCGGCGTTGATCCGTCGGGGGGCCAAGAACAAGCCGGGGTTCCCCCTAAGAGCCAATCCGTACAGATCTACGGGTACGGCTAGAAGGCGGAGACGGCCTTATTGCAGCCGTCTCAGACCCAGGAACTCTTGGTCGCATCCGGTCTTCACATCTTTATCCCCGTCCTGGCCCGAGACTTCTTTGTCATTCATCGCCGGGAATGTGGACCCAAGCTCAATCTCATCACGCAACAGGCCAAGCTTTCCACCCACGGGTGAGACATGATGGAAGGGGGCCCGCTGCTGATCGGTGCCCACTCGGAAGAGCTTTGGCCGCCGGAAGAAGAGAGCTATAGTTATCTAGCTAGCGCCGATAAGAGCCGGTCGCTACCAGTGAATGGGCGGCCAGAGATCGGCAGTTGATAATGATACGTATGCGGTGACTTTTGGCTGACGCGCAAACAATTTCCAGATGAGCCAGCCGGCTTGCTCCCCGACTTAGTTTAGATTCGACATAAGCACAATTAGTGGCTTTATTGCGGTGCGGCACAGACTCGGCCACTATTAGGTGCCTCCGATATGGCATCCTATCCTGTCCTGCCAAGCACGCCACTGACTGCAGCACCGTTGAAGCCAGAATCAAAGTTGCATCGCATCAAGCCAGGATGATACGGTTTGCCTACAAAGTACGGGGAACCAAATCCTCAGAATACTGTCACTATTCCTTCCAGCCTCGCCATGGCTGCTACTGTGATCCAGCAACCAGCTATACCTGCACCGCAGCCTGACACCTCTAACGATTGAAAGCATATTCAAGGCATCAGTATAGGACTCGGTTCCCCTTCTCTGGGAGCCAATCAGTCTTTCAGCTGGTATCGGGGGGGCGACTGGACTTAGGCTACCGTACCAACTAGTATATTTTCCACCAATTTGTACATGTTGATGATAATTGCAGTCACCGGTGTTGGACCACTTCAATGGTGTCATGAGTCGGTGTTATACCGCGCAAATCAGCTTATCAAGATTCCAACACTACGAATGACATGGATTGGCTCGTTCGTTCTTTAGGGCAACGCTTCGAGAGTTTGACTCTGCCTTGGACAAGTTTGGTCCTCTCGAAGCAAACCTATTATTGAGCATGGTACAGAGCGCTCCCTCCGTTGATCACAGTTCTGGTGAAAGAAAGTGTTAAAGGCTGTCACCATTGGTCATTTCCGCGGAGTCCTCACATGGCAACGAGTCGTCGGCGACAAGCCAGACTGCCAGTGCTCTACACCGCGGGCCGATGCTGCTACACGGCTGCGCTGCATCATGCGATTCTGACTCCACAGCTAGCCACAGCGCCATTGAAGTTCCAGCCCGAATACCGTCTGGCTTATTTCTTCTAGCGTCAAGAGCTCAAAGACAGGAACTTGGCAGATCGAGGAGACTAGGTGTCTTTCCGGCCGTAAAGAAAACTTGGCCTTGTCATCACGAGAGAGGGGTCGTGCCATCAGCCGGGATGACCCCCCACCCTCATTCCTGTCCAGGCTCTGCCCTTATGGATCGATCAGCCAAGCCACCGGGACGGGAATCGGCGAAGACCTAGCCTTGTGCTGTTGTCGCCCAATGCTGTGGTACCGGGCCATCGACGGCTTTGTCGCCGACTCTCTCCTTTGGGAAAGGCGGCGTGCGGAGACACTGGTTGGCACTGCCCAGCCGTCATCTATATGTGCCATCTGCACGTGGGAAGAAGACGGAGAAGGCGGAGAAGGCGGCATGGAATGAGCAGCGCTCGCACAGGCGCTACCATCGATGAATGTAGAACGTTAACGAGTATTAACAATAGCCTGGTGCCTCTAAGAGTTGACGCTATTACCGCAGGGTTACCTTAAAAGTATGCTGAAAGATCTCGGCAAATGGTTAGGGGGAGATGAAGGAGAAGGGATGGGCAGTCTACGAAGATGGTGTCTTAGATGCTTAGTGGTAAAGGGGCGGTACTTGGGTCTTGATAGAAACTGGGGGTTAGGAACATTTCTGGCGTGAAGTTTGTCTGTCTCCAGCTCCAATGTCGCTCCAAGTACTTATTTCTTCCGAATCTTGCTGGTTCACTGGCCCGCCGCATTGCTTGGTCCTGCTGTGTATGTGAACAAAGTTCACTTTGTTGCCCTTAACATCCACCGGTCGCTTAGGCATCACGTACCCAAGCCAGGACTTTCCACTCAGAAGCCTCCGCCACGGCCTTGGGAAAGAAATCCTCAGAGTGTTGGATCATACATGAACGCACTTGCATCCCACATGACAGCATGTGTTGCGCGGCAGATGCCGTAGGTCGAGCTCGCGCCAGTTGCATGTTCTTGGCATACCGCCGGGCCGGTGACAGACAATCGGTTATGCATTAGCTCCATCGTCAGTTCAGGGCGTTTACTAACGATACTGATCACTAAATTTGTCAGGCAATCAAATGTGGTCTGACCCAGTTGAGTGTTGCACATGGTAGCTAAAATAAAGCGGTTCCAATCGACTGGAACCAAGCTAGTGACTTCCAGACATTGAAAGTGACTAGCTGAAAGTCGCCACAATTTTCTAGCTACTTAAGATGAGATATATTTGTAAAACTCTTGAAGTGGCTGATATTGTCTATACTATATGTGGACATGGCAGCAAATGGTCGAACGTAGCTTGGTTGACTAAATAAGTGAACCGTGTTCGTGGGAAACGAAACCTATCATCCTCATTGACCATCTATTTCAAATCAAGTATCTGTCATTACTGTAGCATCTATGGAAGAGCGGTCGAATACCCGGGTTCCTTAATAGGTATGGTTAGGGGCGGTGATAGGGGCATAAGAGATTATATGTTTCTTTGGCTGCCCCGGTAACGTGACTAATTCTGTCTTTGTCATTATTACTATCAAAAACTGCTATTAAACAAAATAAGGCTTTTCCACATACCCCACCCTCATTGACTCTTCGCCGTGAGGTTGGCAGCACGGCGTCAAATGTAGTCCCTAACTCGCGCTTTTAGGTGATCGCCTGCCCGTGAAGATTTTACTGTCATCTTACTTTTGAGTGTCGTGACGAAGGGGTGTTTAACACTAATTCAGAACACCTTCCGGTCTTCGAGTTAGATCAGAACGAAGCAATTAGCTGGATAATAGAGGTCTCAAATATTGATGTTTTCTCGTTCGTTTATTGGTCGAACTCCTTGACATGAACCTTTAGAAAAGAATGTGTCCGCCGTCTGCCAAATTTATGAGTGGTGTATTAGGGGCGGGTGTTGCTTCAAGTTGTCTTTCTCTGATAGCAGTGTACCCCACGATTTGCTATGTGCAAACGCGCCAGCCTCATAGGCCTGGTCAAGAATACGTCTAAGGTCGCTGGGATATGCTTCCAGCACCGATACATACCTTTTCAGCTGAACTTGACGAAGAACGACTGTATCATGAGGCTTGCAGCCGGTGTATTTCCACTCACCTCGCCTTCAAGACTGTGATGGCCGTTGTCCGAGAATGCACATGTTGTCATGTGCCGTGGGGCTATCCTGGAAGATCATATCTATGGATTCAATTAATATCAAGTTCCTGACGAGAAGAGATAGACGACACATTGGTCATCTGGCTAGACTCCGTGTTCCCTGTTCAGGCTGTTCTTAATATGCCCTGGAAAATGAGGTGTCAGGGAACTTAGGTGGTGGAAATCGCAAACGGTGCTGAAGCTCATGATTGGGAGTACGAGTAGTGTGCAACCTACTGTTGTGTGGGATGGGATGTTTAAGTGATTTAAAAAGGAACGAAGAGAATATGAACGGACGGAAGGTGGCTAGGTATAGAAGCTTACCAGAGTATTTTGGCCATTTTCTCACCCGCAATCTATGCAAATTGCCTGCTCTAGAGGACTCGTTGGACGGCTTCATCGGCTACAGCGTAGCTGTGGCTGACCTCTTCACATCATGTCTTGGATGACCGTTCTTAGATTCGATCACGTTTTCCCGGCAACTTTGAGCCAGTCCGACGTCGATTTCTGACAAGGTACGCGTTAGTTTGGCCTATCCATGTGAAGAGAAGTCGTGATGCACGCCAGTTGCGATAAAATAGGGCGGCGCCGCTGCTCGGGCCGTGGCGGCGGCCCCAATTATACGGTAGGATTTAATCGACTTGATGCCGAGCCATGCCATCCTGAACAGTGGAATTTCCAGTATCACAGCCCGTGCTTTCTATGCAATCTCGGTTACAGAGGGGGTTGTCTTCACGATGCTTGCTGCTTGGTTCAACCCTCTAAGGGCCGCCTTTACGAGTTTCCCCATGCCCAAGTTGAATAACCTGATTGACCAGATCCGGGATCAAAAAAGACATGGAGTTCAACAATGGGCTTGGTATCTTCGGCCGGCGGTTTGCTGATCAGCTGGCCCATGATGGGGATGATGTGAGTTGAGTATCATCATCATGTGACTTGAGCCCTGGCTGTTGTTGACGAAGAAAGAGAATCAAAGAGAAGAAGGGTATGGCGGAATAGAATTCGTCTCGTACTACAGTTCTAATAAAACTTTCATAAGATGAGTCTTCACGTACCCGGCATAAAATTATTGAAAGACAATGACGCTGGTTGCAGTACGGGGATAACCCTAGCATTTGGTGTAGATGCATGATACACGTTCAGCTGCGACAGAATTTCTTCGGACTTTTTCTTTTTTGGCTTATATCTTAAGGTATGGAATCTGAGTAAGGATTCTTGTAATAGATACTGTTATTGTTTGTTGTCTCCATTGTTCTGGGACCTTATGAGGTCTAGCCTTGTTCATCCTGCATGTTAAAACTCCGATACAGATAGTCTGATTGAATTAATACAACACACCTAGAACACACAGTAGCTGCAGCCTATAGAATAAAATGTATTCTCTGATGCAATGCCAAACAATGATTACCATCAGAAGCTTTACAAAAACCATACAATACCACATGTATATTTATATGATTATGGTATATTTTTCCGAGTTCTTGCTTTCCAACTTCAAAGCAATACTTTCTCTGTCCCTGTAATTACGAAACAGTCCACTTTAGGAACGACACTAGTTGCTTGACTGACCTTCCATCGTACAACCTTGGTGTCATCCACCGAGGAATATGCGTCTTGGCCCGCTCACCCAGTTAGCAACCCTGATCTTCTTCACAGTCTGGGTCTGGAGTCTCGGACGTCGTAATTTCTAGTTATTCAGACCTTGAAGGATCAAAAGAACTTTCGCAAGGGTACCAGCGAAGTGTAAACTGGGAATGAGGCGAGCACGAATCTGATGTGATCGCGACGCAACAACGGCATAATCCGTGGGTAGCGCGTTCTGGAGTGGTCACGAGCACCCAGCCAGCAAATATACTTCCTTCGGAATCTGGTTCCTTGGGTTTCCCTATGGTTGTTCCAGTGTTGAAAAGGAGGCTACAGACAGCCACCGTTCCTGGCTGAGGCTGCTACATACCTGTCGAGCCCTGCCCCATCGCTTGACAAACGTCAAGCCCTAGGACTATGCCTGTTTAAGGCACCGTCCCTGAGCTGTCTCCGAGCATGCCAGAGGATGGGAGTCTAGAACTGCTCCAACGACTGTCCAAACTGGTACCCTTTTGCCCTACTGTTGCCTTAACTTTAATACTTGGAGACGGCGTGGAGCGGTTCGCCAACCTTTCGCCGATCAGCCCTCCCGAAACGGGCTGGACTATAACCTGGTCCCAAGACCCCATTGGAGACTCGGGAAAACACCCGAACTCCTTGCTTACTGTGCAAGTTTCCCCTTTGCATCTACAGTTTGGTCTCATTTCACGCGTGGCCTCGAATACCAGTCCTCGTCGAGGGCCAACCGAAAATCGCAGGATGTCCTCCTCCAGAATACCTCCCTCCAGGACGTCTACTTCGGATGCCTCACGTTGCAAAAACCACATTTTCCTCCACGGAATATGGAGGGACCCCAAGTTTTTCTATAGCGTTATCCTTGGCAACGCGAACCCCGATCCAGTGATGACGCAAAGATTCACGTTCATACAAGCCACTCTCAGCGATAACATCTGCCTGCGTTTCTTTGAGCCCCGAGAAAGTATGATCGGGGGGCTCTACGTCACCGGGCTGACGGAAGCAGAGATTCAAAAGATGGACAACTTCCACGACGGCATGAATTGCGTCCGACTCGAGACCCGTGTTCAGTTCATCTGCCGTCACGGAAACACCTGTACCAGGAAGGCGCTGATCTGGCTTCCGCGTCCACCCATCGATGGCATTCAAGCCTGGGACGCGGCTCAGCCCTCAGGGCCCAGCGGTGGTTCCAACGGAGGTGCCAATGGAGGTGCCAACGGCGGTGCGCATGGTTTCAACCCTGGAGCATCTCAAGGGTCCGGCTTGGCATTCGGCGGAGCTGCATTTGCCGCTTGAAGCTCGACAACTCCGCAAGCACATATGGGAGCAACAGCAACAAAGACGACCGCAGCAGCGGCGACGACAAGTTACAACGACTATCACGACCACGAATACGACCACGAGGACACGAAATGGCGGCTCGAAGGCTTGGTGACTTTACTGGAAGGACATTGTTGTTGGAGGATTTAGCGCTGCGGGATGGTGTTGGACTGGCGGCCGCGCTTCTTTTTCGGGACCACTTGAGCGGCTCGGGAATTCATTATCATGTGTGTTGGGCCAAAGGAGTTTCAGGGGTTGGCTCTCTGTCGTTCGGTAGCAGTAGCACCAAGCCAGCGAAGTAAATCAAATATCGGCGGCAGTTTCGATTTGACAAAAAGGAGAGCTCTCAACCAGTGTAACCCAGCAGTTGATAGAGGCGGAATGCGTTTCCGTGACTGGGCCTTTGTGATGGCTCTCTTTCGCGGCCTCTTCTTCTGGCCCATCACAAGAGGCCTCTCTGCATGTGCGAGGGTGTAGACGGGCGGTCTAGGTGGCGATACGGGTGGGTTCTGCTACGCTGACATGCTGCGGTGCTTCGATCCGGTGAAGATCGCCGTCCCGGCTCGAAGAACCGCATGCTTCGGCGTAACGTCAGTAATCCCCCGCACTAGGGCATTGAGAATTTCGACCAGGGGTCTGTTCACATAAGTAGCTATAAGACAACCACAGAGTTTAGCTATCAATGTAGGATGGTTAGACACCGCTGTGGAGCGCATTTAGTTGACAGCACCCTTGTTGTTAAGCCATGGCGCGCCGGCTTTCGTCCCTGATCCTTTGCGTCGTGGTGGCCTCGGCCGGATTCACAGCGGCAGCAGCACGATGTAAAGTCTACCCGGGTGACGCCGCCTGGCCCTCGGACGGAGCGTGGGCGTCGCTGAACGAACGCGTCGACAACCGGCTCCTCAAGCCGCGCCCCCAGGCGGCGGCATGCTACGACGGCCCCGAATACGATGCGGCTGCTTGCGCGAAGATGTCGGCCAACTGGACCAACTCATACACCCACCTAGAGGACCCCATTGAGATGTTCTCGCCTGTGTATCAAGGCCTGACGTGTCTGCCGCCCAGCATCTACGACTCGGGGAACTGCACCATGGGCGGCTTCCCATGGTACGTCATCAACGCGACCTCGCCGAAGCACGTCCAGGAGGGCGTCAAGTTTGCCAAAGAGACAGGCGTGAGACTTGTGGTGAAGAACACGGGTCATGACTTCTCAGGCAAGTCGGGTGGCGGGGAATCGCTGAGTATCTGGACCCGTTACTTGAAGGATGTCGAGTACGTCGATGAGGTGACCGATGCAGCCGAGGGGTACTCTGGTCCCGCATTCAAGTGCGGCACTGGAGTTCAAGCTTTCGAGATCTACAAGGTGGCTTCGGAGTACAACAAGGTGGTTGTCGGTGGCGAAGGAGAGGTACTTTATCAAAGAGGTCCTCGATCGGAGTCTTGTGTACGTGGCTGACAAAAGTTTTCAGACAGTGGGAGTCATGGGAGGCTACATCCAGGGCGGAGGACACAGTCCTCTCAGTTCGATCTACGGCACCGGAGCAGACCAAGCCCTCGCGTTCGAAGTTGTGACGGCCGACGGCGAGCTTGTGACAGCAGACCACACCCAAAACTCGGATCTGTTCTGGGCCCTTCGCGGTGGCGGGGGCTCGACTTTTGGCGTTGCAACCTCTGTCACGGTCAAAGCCTTCCCGGACGTCACCACGACCGCGGCGGCTTTCAAGTTCTCAACCGCGGACGGCATCTCGAACGAGGCCTTTTGGGCAGGCGTGCGGAGCTACTTCGACTCGTTCATCCACAACGCCGACAACGGCACCTACGCCTACTTCGTGATGCTGCCTAACAACCCGAGTCCTGGGAACTTTCTCTTCCAGATGACACCGTTCTTTGCACCGAACAAAACCGCCGAAGATGTCGCTGCCTTGCTTGATCCGTGGTTCGTCGAGCTCCGGAGGCTTGGGGTCAACTTCGCACCCAACATCACACAGTATGACAGTTTCTACCCCGCCTGGCAAGACTACTTCCCTCTCGAGGCGGTCGAAAAGGTCAACGTTCAAAGCGGTTCTCGTCTTTTTCCGCGTCGAAACTTTGAAGATGTGGAGCTTAAGCAAGCCACCTTCGACACCATCCGCACCTCGCTCGAGACGAACCATGTTTTTGTCGGATTCAATATCAAGGCAACCAGCCCCGATGACTCAGACAACGCAGTCAACCCCGCCTGGCGCGAGAACATCCTCTTCGCCATCCAGTCCGTCAGGTGGCCATCCAACGCGACCACGGATCAGATCTTGGAGGCGCGTAAAGGTTTCACCTTTGGCGACATGCAACGGTGGCGGGACGTATCTCCGGGGGCGGGCTCGTACCTGGCTGAGTCGGACAGGATGGAGCCGGACTTTCAGCAGTCCTTTTATGGGGACGCCAAGTATCCGCGGCTGTTGGAGTTGAAGCGCAAATGGGACCCGAACGATGTCTTCTACGCAGCCACCGCGGTCGGCAGCGAGTTCTGGACGATCCATACGGCCGACGGGCTTCCTCACGAGAATGGCAGATTGTGCCGCGTCGAAGACTGAGGCCTCGGTGGGTTGTGTTCGTAAAGATGGTGCCAAATAGACGGTCTTGCGTCTGGCTATCTCCGGTGCTCTTTGGTTCGCCTGTACTTTACGGTTCAGTAGCAACCGTTGTGACTGCCGCGTCCATGGTTGCATGTCAATTTTAACCTCTTATACTCTTGGTCCTTTTTGAAAAGTTTGACTCGAGCCGCCTTACGGCAGGTTTATATATGTGCCCGTCTCTTCCTCTCTGGCAGAAACTTCCCTTCTTCTTTTCCTCTCGCTGGTCACCCCGTCTCCCAGTTCTCCTTCCTCGTCCCTCGAGCACAAGTTCCTGAATATACAGCAGCTTGGAGTTGTCATCCGCTTCAATTATATCATCCTCAGCATGGAGTTCATGCAGGGCATGGACACGTTGGGGGCGATGATTCCGATGGAAACGCCATTGGGCGACACGCTGAACTGGTCAGACCACGGGCACGCCAACTACTCCGAGCTCTACTATCACGACAACTATACGTCGGACTACTTCGGATACACCGACTACCCCGGTCATTACCGCCACGTCTATGGCGAAATGGGCTACATTGAAGCCATATACACTTTCTTGGTCTGGGAGACGTGGGTAACGATGCAAGACCTGCTGACCAAGGAGCTGCTCTACCCGACGCTACTCTACACCTTCAGCGTGGCCTGCATCGCCATCGCTCTCAACGTCAGGGAGCGCTATCGACCAGCCTGGGTCGTCGCCTCCGCGGCGATTGGGGTCCCAATCCTCCAGTGCCTCAGAGAGATAGACCTCGCGTACACTTACAAGGACACCCTCATCAAGATGATCATCGTCCACAACATGGGCGCTGCCGTCATGATCCTCTGGGAGAAGTTCTGCCTCACCGAGGAGCAGAAGAAGCTGCCGTGGGGACAGCGCGCCCTGGCCACGTACAAGATCATGTGGAACTCGCGATTCGTCAAGACGTCCCGGCCCGCTCCCGTCTTCCACCTGCTGAAGGCGGAAGAAGAGCTTGAAAAGGCCGCGCTTCACGCCGCCCCCAGCGCGGAGGACCCCGAGGAACTCGACGAGTATGCCGACGACAACTGCAGCGGCGGCTTCCTCCAAATCAAAAACGCCTGCAGCGTTGTGCGACAAGTCGGCCGTCGGGTTCGGAACATCGTGAGCCTGCCCGTGGTCCGGCTCTGGAACTGGTCCGGCCATAGGAACCGCTGGATCATGAAGACAGCCGCAACCCTCTCCGTCATCTGGTTGCTTGACCGCGCAAACGACCAACTTCAGCTGGTCGTCGGAGCCGATTGGGACGACATCTACCCCTCCCACAAGACCGTCTTCTTCCGCCGCCTCAACGAAGTCGACCTCCGCGAGCTCATCGTCCGCCTCAACTTCGCCTGCCAGGCAGTCTGGGCCCCCTACGCGTTCTACACCGAGGTGCACACCATGCTCGCCCTCCTCTTCGTGGCGCTCCGCATCGACGAGCCCGAGGAGTGGCCCCCCGTCTTCGGCGACATCCGTCAGGCCTGGAACCTCCGGCGCCTCTGGAGCAAGTTCTGGGACCGTCTCATCTACCGCCCCGTCAACGGCATCGGCGAGATGCTCATGACGGCCGTCGGCCTCGGCCAGCGGCCGTTCCGCGGGAGGAAGCGCTGGGTGCTTAACGGGCTCGTCTTCTTCATCAGCAGCCTCTTCCACGCGACCACCGACTACATCGCCGGCGTCCACTGCGCCTACATGTGGGAGGTGTGGTGGTGGAACATGAACTTTGTCGCAATCGCCGGCGAGACGGCACTGCTCCACCTCGTCCGGGCCTACTTCCCGCGCTTTTACGAGAGCATGAGCGGCAGGGCCGGGAAGACGATCGGGTTTCTCTGGGTCTACTTGTGGTTCTTCTGGTCCGTTCCCAAGCAGCATTTTCCCGCCATGCAGTGCCCGCCTCAATATTACTGATGGCGGTGCCCTGCGTGGCGAGCAAGGGTCGATGGTGAATGGTCTGTTGGATATGCATGGTCGGAGTTATTGGTAATTGCACCGAGTGCAGCATTATTAGCTGAAGGAGTTACAACAGGGTTAGTTGTTTGTATTATCAAGGCCGGGTCACGATCTGTTGTCGACATCCAATGCACAGGAGTACGGCGTCATCAATGATACACTTTTGACAACGATAATCTGTCCATCAAATAGTGCACAAAAGCTCGTCATCCGTGTGTGAAATCGACACTAGGCAAGGAATCCGCGGAGGATTTGCGGACCACCACGATGCCGTCTTCAACCAGTCAGTCTCCCGCAGGCGGTTGAAACACTGCGTGGTTGACAAGAGGCAGTGGAGCATAATCAATTCTTTCCCACCTTCTTAGAGACTTGAAGACGAGTTTGCAATTCGCAATGCTTCTACGGCCAATCAGTCATAACTGAGCACCTCTCCCGTCAATTCCAAAAGTTGTGATGCGCTTGGACGACCGCCATGTAGTTTTCAACTGCGCTAAGCCGGGGCTAATAGGTTACAACTTTGACTCATGTTCACCATAAGGCAAAGCCGACCACCGGACTATCGGTCTCTGCAACTGGAGCCATCTTGGTTGGGAATGTTTAAATGGAAAAGGTTGATATCGAAAGTGGTCTTCGTCGCAATGTCCTCAAGCCAAGGCCTGGTTCATCGTCTGTCACACGGTATCTATGAAGGCTCGCTCAGTCACTAATTAAACCCGATGGCCACTTACCAACCCCCGTTTTCCAGCTAGCTGATTTTCCGCCTCACGCAAGCCTTAACCCATGCATGCCAACCACTCTGAATGGATGGTGTGAAGCAAAGTGCCATCACGTGTGACTATTTCCGAGCAACAGATCGCGACCTACCAGGTCCAAGGCCTTTAGGACGCCGGTAGCTGCATGTGCGTTGAATTACCCCGCCTTGAACTGCACTAGGTATTCCGACCTTGCTTCGCTTGGACTGCCAGTTGTTCGTGTTCCCCTAGCCATAGATAGGCGCGGGGTGCGTATTCGCACTTTAGCATTTCATCGTTCGAACCCCCTCACTATCGAATGTTCATCTTGAATCACGAACAAGGCACATTCAACCCCTGCCGTTCAACAAGCATATGAAGAGCAAAGAAAGCATCGCACCTCACCCCGGAAGTCGAAGATAGACCCGCTGCGCAAAGATGGCCAGGAACCCGAGCGCCTTGCCGACATACCTGACCCGCCTGTTCGGCCTGGCGGGACGGACGGCCGTGATCACGGGCGGCAGCTCGGGCATAGGCAAGGAGATCGCGCTCGCCCTCGGCCAGAGCGGCGCGACGGTGATCATCATCGCGCGGCGGGCGAAGCCCCTGGCGTCCACCGTCGAGCAGCTCGCCCAGCTCGGCGTCGCCGCGACGTCCATCACGGCGGACCTGTCGAACCTCGCGGACCTCCACCACGCCAGCGCCCGCGTCAAGTCGGCCCACGGCGTGCCCGACATCCTGGTCAACGCGGCCGGGGTGTCCCGCCGGCCGCCCCTGCTGTCGCGGGTGACGCAGGGGGACTGGGACTACGCCATCGCGGCCAACCTGACGGCGCCGTTCGCGCTGGGGCAGGCGTTCGGGCCGGGCATGGCCGAGCGCGGGAGCGGCCGCATCATCAACGTCGCCAGCCAGCAGTCGTCGTTCCGCGCCCTCGGCAACGGCGGCGCCTACGGCGCCGCCAAGGGCGGCCTCGTCTCGCTCACGCGCTCGCAGGCCGAGGCCTGGTCGCGGAGCGGGGTCCTGTGCAACGCCATCGTGCCGGGGCTCGTGGAGACGCCGACGACGGGGGAGGAGCTGCTGCTCACCGACGCGGACAGGGCGGCGGGGGCGCACGCGGCCCGCACGATGATCGGGCGGGACGGCGTGGCGGAGGACTTTGCCGGGGTCGCGGTGTGGCTGGCGAGCGGCGCCAGCGCCGCGGTAACGGGGCAGACGATCTTTGTCGACGGGGGGTCCTCGGCGACTTAGGCAAGCCTGGTCTTCTGCGCGGGAGTGAGTGCATTGAAAGCGTTGGGTTTTTTTTGGGGGGGGGTTTTTTATGAGTCTGCATAGGATGATGCGAGCAGGAGCATCGTATGACAGGTCCATGGGGGTTTCTTTTTAGTTTGCCGAGATCGAGGCGTTCAAAGCATAGTTTTTGGGTGACTATTTTTGTTTATCTTTTCCTCTCTTTCTCGGGACCTGTCACCAGGCAGTCCCCGGTCTTGAATCCGAACGCTGATTCGTTTGGTCTGGACCAGTCTACACGTTGGCTAAGCATCTTGGTTGACAAGGACCTGCATGCGAAGAGGTTTCGTTTAGTCTGATGTAGGATGGAGTGCCTGCACCTAGCTGTGCCCCCAATATTCATGAACCAAAGCCAAGCATCTCGAACAATAGTCAATATTGCAAACACTCATATAATGACCTTCTGCCTGTATCTCGGGTTCACCATCACCTGTCACAAACGGTCCCTACTTGGTTCCGAGAGGGGATGGGCCACGCGCGCGCCTACGCGCATCAGGAAGACGACTCGCAAAAGTCGGCTTGTTTTTACAGATGAACAGGTCTGATTCAGGAACAGGTCTGGAAAGGGGACACGGCTTCGGCGGTGCCCTGCAATATGATCACTTCGAGGCCATTGGCACCCCACTATAGATAAAGTAGGAAGAAGTTATGCCAAAAGCTTGATCATGACAGACTGGCCTTGTTCCTGTCTGTAGTAGCACCGGACGCTGCGCGGCACCCGAGTCAAGCATGGTGTGCCCCGGAACGTGCGTGCTCTGCCGGGATAAACGAGTGCGTTTATAAGACCCTCTTGCATAAACCCCCGTCACATCTGCACGGAAACAGATCCTACAGAAGGGTTCTGGAAGACCAACGAGGCATATTTCGCGTGTCTACCTATACATTGCAAGCCATCGGACGTCGTGCACGGTGCAGGGGCACGGGTAGGTAGGTACGTGATGCGATGATAGACGACAACGGCCCCCCCGGCTGAGGATCTTCACCCCCCGGCCCCGGAGCGGCCGGGGACGCCGTGCGAGCCTGTCCGGAATAGGAAGGCGATTTAATCTCAACAAATCCCCTCGCTGGACCTCTCCCACTCTATGGGTTCCCTTCGGCATTTTCCTCGATATTTCTCCCCAGGGTTCCCGCTCGGTTCCCCCCACCTCTTGGGTCACCAATCAGGCTTCACGGTTTCCCAACCACCCGCGGGTTTGCTGTCGTCCAAACCCAGAGTTTCCCAAAGTTCACAATCGGCCCGGCCCCTGTCGATGAGGCTCAGGCACGCAAAAACAAACAAGAAAACGCCCGCAGGCAGCTCGCCCGGTTCCCAGCGTGAGCTTATCCCACCCAGGTTGTCAAGGTCCGCCGGGAGATAGATGCGTCATTTGGCGCTGCGGGGAAGCCGAGACACAATGTCCCAATTGGCCCCTCCCCTGGGTACGGATGCACGATACGATTATACGAATACACTTATCTACGTTTACCTGTACCCGTTACCTATCCCAAAGGCGGCCCTAATCTGCTTTCTCGGGTTCCCATCGCGATAGGGCGGACCGGCCGTTGGTGATCGTCACCGCCAATGCGGGCGGCCGAAATGAATCCTTTCCACCAGCCCAACCAGGTCCCCCTCCCCCACAGGCCCTGAGTCGGCATCATGAACGAAGATTCGGGCGCGAGCTTTGCTCCATCCGGGTCCCGTTTACATTAAATCTTTGGCCGCGCCCTGCCAACATTTCCCTCGACCTGCCCAGCTCGCTCCCGCTCCCGCACCTGTAGTTAGCAGCTCCCCTCGCACAGGACCAAACTAGGTTGACCACCGCGGTGCCGCCCCCCCTTTCCGACATCCCCTCGCTCCCCCTCTCCAAACCCCCCCCTCCCGGCCCGTCATGAAGCTCTCCCTGGCTTCCGCCGCCCTCGCGCAGCTGCTGCTCGGCGTCGCGCAGCCCGCCCTCGCGGCCCCGCGCAACGTCACGGTCCCGAGGCTGGGCGCCGTCGCCTCCGAGTCCAACGTCTGCAGCACGATCGGCGCCAGGCTCCTCAAGCAGGGCGGCAACGCCGCCGACGCGACGGTGGGCACCGTCCTCTGCGTCGGCGTCATCGGCATGTACCACAGCGGCATCGGCGGCGGCGGCTTCATGCTCGTCCGGTCCCCCAACGGGACCTACGAGTTCATCGACTTCAGGGAGACGGCCCCGGCCGCCGCCTTCGAGGACATGTACAAGAACAACACCGAGGCCAGCGAGATCGGAGGCCTGGCCAGGTAAGTTTATTTGTTCCTCCTCCCCGGAGAGCTCGGAGACAAAAACCCCTCTACGGGTCGTTGGGGGAAATATCTGACATTTTTTTTCCGATAGCGGCGTCCCCGGCGAGCTGCGCGGCCTGGAGTACCTGCACAAGCGCTACGGCAAGCTGCCCTGGTCGCAGGTGGTCATGCCGGCGGCCAGGGTGGCGCGCCGCGGCTTCCGCGTGACGGAGGACCTGGTCAGGTACATGAACAGCGTCACGCCCGACAACCGGTTCCTGACCGAGGACCCGTCGTGGGCCGTCGACTTCGCGCCCAACGGCCGGCTCGTCCGGCTCAACGAGACCATGACGCGGAGGCGCTACGCCGACACCCTCGAGACCGTCGCCCGGGAGGGCGCCGCCGCCTTCTACGCCGGCCCCATCGCCGCCGCCACCGTCGACGCGCTGAGGGCGTCGGGCGGCATCATGACGGCCGAGGACCTGCGCAACTACACCGTCGCCGTCCGGGAGCCCGCCCACATCTCCTACCGGGGCTACAGGCTCACGGCCTGCGGCGCGCCGTCGGGCGGCGTCGTCGCCCTGAGCGCGCTCAACATCGTCAGCGGGTACGAGGGCTTCGGCGACCCGTCGGCGAGGAACGCGACGGTCCACCGGCTCGACGAGGCCATGCGCTTCGCGTACGGGCAGCGCACGAAGCTGGGCGACCCGTCCTTCGTCGACGGCATGGCCGCCTACACCAGGGCCATGGTGTCCCCCGAGGCCGGCGCCGAGGCGCGCTCCAGGATCTCCGACGCCCGGACCTACAACACGTCGTGGTACAACCCGGACGGCATCGAGTCGCTCGAGACGCCGGGCACCTCGCACGTCGCCGCGGCCGACGCCAGCGGCCTGGCCGTCTCGCTGACCACCACCGTCAACCTCCTCTTCGGCTCGCAGCTCATGGTCCCCGAGACGGGCGTCGTCATGAACAACGAGATGAACGACTTCAGCATCCCCGGCTCGAGCAACGCCTTCGGCTACATCCCCAGCCCCGCCAACTTCATCAGGCCCGGCAAGCGGCCCCTGTCGTCCATCTCGCCCGTCATCGTCGAGCACCCGGACGGCAGGCTGTACTTCGTCATCGGCTCCGCCGGCGGCAGCCGCATCATCACGGCCACCATCCAGAACATCCACAACGTCCTCGACAGGAACATGACGACGGCCCAGGCGCTGGCCGAGCCCCGCTTCCACGACCAGCTGAGCCCCAACACGGCCGCGTTCGAGTGGGCCTACGACAACGCCACGACGGCCTACCTCCGGTCGCTGGGCACCAACGTCACCTGGGTCGCGCCCGGCGGCAGCACCGCACAGGGCGTGAGGCTGCTGCCGAACGGCACCTTCGAGGCGGCGGGCGAGCCGAGGCAGAAGAACTCGGGAGGATTCGCTGTATGATTTCTCGTAAAAAAAGTTGGAATATAAAATAAGAAAGGGACTGTTGTAAGACTGCTTCGATAGTGGCGTTGGCTTGGCTTGGAAAGCGTAAAAGCGGACTTTAAATGGCGGGTGTGATTTTTTTGCTCTGGCCAACTCCAATTCCTCGTTATTGGATGCGAGGCAGACACATATGAACATAGATGGGATATTGAAGAAACTAGCGTTCCAACATAGAATATGATACCATTTCCTCAACATCGCAAGCCCTTCAGCGGGAACATGGGACGAACTGTGACGGTGTCTCGATGAACGATCTATATATATAGAAAGCCGGCAGACGCGGAAACGCACCCTGGGTAATAGTCGCTCCGAGATTCACACAAAAAGAAAAAAGTCGTATCATTGAGGTATCCACGCGTAGCCGGCCGTCATCAGCATTTACCGCCCTTTCCATTCGTGACCATATCATCATTAATTACTTCCACCCAAACGACGAACCCCCCCCCCACACTAGACCAACGTAAAGTTGCCGCTCGTCCCCTCAAACGCCTTGATGCTCCCGATCAGCGGCTTCGAGTCGCCGTAGTACTTGAACCGGTACGTCCCCGGCGCGGCGCCGTCGTCCGCGCCCGTCTCCCAGCTGAGCACGACCTCGCTGTACCCCAGCAGCCAGTCCGTCCGCTTCCACGTGTACACGAGGAACCAGTCGGCGTCGCTGCGCACCTGCGTCCACTGCCCGTCGGCCCCGAGCTGCTCGACCGCCGCGTACGTGCCCTCGAGCCGGAGGTTGTTGCGCGGGTTGGCCGCCTGGAACGTCGCGTTGACGACGGCGCCGCGCGAGTACGACGGCGCCGGCTGCGCCAGCACCTGGCCGAAGGACTTGCCGATCGGCGGGCCGTCCTGCACGACCCCGGTGATGAAGGAGAGCGAGTTGCCGCGGTTGTCCGGCGGCGAGGGCCCGTCGTCCGGCGTGGACGTCGAGGCCGGCGCGAGGTAGCCGATGTTGGAGACGGTGAGGTTGATGTAGGCAGGCAGCGTGTTGGGGCCGAAGAGGGTCGACGCGCCCTCGTAGCGCTGGATGCCGTATTCTTCAGGCGTGGCGATGTAGTGCTGCCGTCGCCGTCGTCGTCAGCCGGGGTCTGTTCACTCGGATGGGTCGAGGAGGGGGGGTGGGGGAGTGCAACTTACGGAATATGTGTTGGCCGGACCGCCAAGCACGACGAGAGGTTCGGTGTCGACAATGGTCCTGGCGGCCTCCTTGACGGCGTCCTTCCACCGGCGCCCGCTCATCGTCGTCGCCTCCCCCGGCGCGACGATGATCACCAGCTGCCCGACGCGGAGCATCTGCACATCGACGATGTTGGGGCTCCAGGCGTAGGGCGTGCTCATCTCGCCGACGTCCAGCAGCACCGGCTTCGGCTGCTGGCAGGCGACCTGCTCCGCCGTCGGCGTGCGCAGGAGGCCAGAGACGACCGCCCACAGCGGGTTGGCGTCCGGCTTGCCCGAGTCGGCCTGAGTGAAGTCGAACGCGCCGGGGCCGTCCGAGGTGCCCGCGGCGAAAGAGTAGCCCAGCGCCGCGGGGCACGTCTGGCCCATGGTGCCGTCGGCGAGGGGGAACTTGTAGAAGGACATGTCGTGGAAGAAGTGGAAGGACTTGACGCTCGTGCCGGTGACCGGGGTCGAGGAAGACGCCAGGGCGTTCTGACTGTGTTAGCTGCCATCCCCCACGTATGTCTCTTGAGATGCATCACTTACATAGGCCGACTTGGCACCGGCATACTGCCGTCTCCCAATCTCGTAGCAGCTCGAGACGCCCAGGTCCAACTTGTCAAAGGCGGGCCCGCGGCCGTGGCACGACTGACTCTTGCCGTCGGCGCACGTGCTGTTCTCCAGGCTGCACTGCTGACCGCTCCCGTCGTCACACCACGCGCCGAGCACGTTCGGGGTCGTGTCGCCAACGTTGGCCTGGCTGAAGCCGGCCACGAATCCCGGCGCGGCGCTCGCGTCGCTCGCGAGGTCCCTCTCTAAGAGGTACGCCGCGACGCCCTTGTTGTCGCCGGCCACGTGCGTGCTGTTCTGCAGCATCGAGGTGCCGTGAGTCGGGTACCACGTCAGCACGCCAATGTTCTTGCCGTCCGAGGCGCGCTGCAGGCGGAGGAGGGTGAGAGTCGTGTCGGTGTTGGAGGTGTACTTGGACCTCTCGGCCTCGGGGTTGGCGAGGTAGGCCCAGAGACTGCGGTTGATAGCGCCGTCGGTGACTTCGGTGGTGCCCACGTCGAGGTAGCCCTGTCAACGTCGGTTAGTTGGTCAAGTTTTGAACTGCGGGAGTGGGGGGGGAGGGGACGCCATACCTCGGTGAGAGACTCGTGGGCCTTCTTGATGGAGAGCACGGCGCCGTCGACGACGGCCTGGTAACTCTGTTTGTCGAAACCCAGGCTGGTGATCTGCGGCAGGAGGTAGTTGAACCACGCGCCCGGCCCGGCGTGGCTGTGGGTGCCCGTCACGGCGATGTTGTTCTTGTTGTAGACGGAGTACTCGGACCCGAGCGCTTGCACGCCTTCGACGATGCCTCTGCGGACGGCCGTGTCGCCGCTCTGGGTATCCAGGACGAGGTACACGAAGCGGTCGCTCGGGTTGTTCACGTCCCCGACGATGAAGGCGCGGCTGTAGATGCGCTGGCGCAGCCCCGTGCCCACCTGGTTCAGGTCCGCGTAGCCGGCGAACCCGACCTCGACGACAGGGCCGGTGATGTCGCCCTTGCCGGCACCGATGAGGTACTTATCGCCGGCGGGCGCGGCGCGGGTCTTGGCCTTGGCATGCCATTTCCCGTCGTCGCTGCGTTCAAACTGCAACTTGGGGCCCTGAGGGGATCCGCGCGTGGCGAGGCCAACGGTGACAAGAAGCACGAACGAGACGAGGGCAAACACGGCGAACAAGGAGCGCCGCGGCACGTCGAGGCCGGAGCGAGAGTGACGAGGCATCGTGAAAGGTTGGCGTCGCTTGAGCTTGACGACCCGGAGCTCGATAGCTAAAAGACGCGACGAATTGCCTGCTCTTTATACATGGCACCCGCCATCTAGGAACTGAACTCGCGAACATGGCATCTCCCACCCGACCCCCGCCGTCTCCTACCCTGCCTATGGGAGGGAGTTCTTGGAGCTATTGAAAGTAATCGGATCGCCCTTGCCCACACAAGCATAAACTGGACGGGTACCTGACCATCACCATGCCAGTGGCACAGGAAGTGGAAGGTGTGCCGACGATTCGGACACGATGATTTGCCCGCGCCGTGCTTGAGTAAGTAGTGTGCGACATGGGTCGGACGGCAGGTGGGCAGGACACATCAAGCGAGGGTGACAATACACGTCAATATTGGAAAAAGCAAGAGACAGAGAGAGAGAGAGAGAGAGAGGCGCGCCCGCCAGAGAGCCGGTCGACACTAACCACTTCTCGACAGCAGACGGCGGTAGTCGAGCCTGGAGGGGGGGGAGCAGGCTGTCATTGCCCAGCCGGCTGCAATCTTGCGTCACATGGCGCCCCGGTGATGTCGGCGCCTGATTGGATTCAGACGACAAGGTGGTGGGTTGCCATCAGGATGCGGGGAGTGGTAATTTGAAGACGGGGGGGTTTGCTGCCATGATAGAATTGGCACATGCCGGCCGGTCCTGGTTCAAAAGGAGGGGGAAGGGGAGGGGAGCAGGACATCCAATACATAGATAGGTATGGCCACCCTTCCGGCAGGCTGATTTCCAATTCGGTATATCCAACAGGACTGTCGCGAACTGGGGTTTCCTAGGGAGGGCTCGCGGATTTGATTTGGGTCGTGCTGAGAAAAGCTTCCAGCTCGTCACGGACTGAGCCATCAACGGCGGCGGCATGCGGTTGATCTCGCGGCCTGCGTCCTCGGCGCATTGATTGGTCCCTTGTTGCTTTGCAACGGGCTCTAGTACGACACGGCATGCCGATAGGTGCTGGGGAGAATTAAAGCTTGTATGTATCAGCGCCGAAAGTCCCATCCGATTGCTGTGTGTACGCACGCTACATACGATGTAATGTACATACCTACCTTCTGCGCCGCCCGCGGTAGGCGTAGAAGAAGAAAGACGATAACGACGCAGGGAGGGAGATCGGACCCGTTGCAGCAGGCCAACGAATGCATGCATGCATGCAACCTCTCCCGGTCAACTGGCAGAGAAGGAAGGGCCCTTGTCGACGATTCCTTTTCGGGCGCGTCATGTGCTTTCCTGTGGCGTACAGCTCAAAATGCGAGAGAGGGGACGGACGGGGGGCGCGACGTTGGGGACGGGGATTCGACAAGCGCGACCCGATCCCGTTGACGTTGAGTGTCTGTCTGTCTATCTGTACTTACCTACCTACCTTACCGAGGTAGGTAAGGTAGGCAGGTACCTTACGGAGTATACGTACCTTCCTATCTTCTGCCCGGCTGGGGTCAGGAAGGTGCCAGCCAGTTCTTGCTTTCTCTACCTATCTACGAGGAGTATCCGTACGTACCTACCTACCTAAATAGGTACGCTAGGTCCGCCAGGTGCACCGCACCGCACTGCATCGCACCGTACACTTAATTTTCACTTTTTCTCTGCTTGCCTCTTTGGTGTCCTTCCTTCCTGGCTGCCTGCCTAGGTACTAGGTATGTAAAGTAAAGAAAGACTCTTCTCGGTCCGGAACTGGACTACCTACAGGTAGGTACTGATATACGATACGTACCTCCCTCCCTGCCCCGTATACCGAGGTACCTACCTATCCGTACCTACCTACCTACCTAGGTAGGTAACCAACACCTTGGTGTCCTGTCCGTCCCTCTTGCTGCGCCCTGAATATATCCCGTCTCACGTCTCCTTTTCCAACGCCAAACGTCACCGGCATCCTCTCTCTCCTATCTATCTATCCTATTCCACCCAACACCCCCCTTTCTCTTCCGCGTAACCCTAGACTCCTCAATCTCGACAACCCTCGTCGTGTGGCGCCAACCCTATCTGTCCATCTACCACGTCCGATTCGTATCCATCGAGATAGGAAAGTCGCGTAGCCAGCCAGCCACCCAGCCCGTCACCTCCCTCGAGACGGCCGGGGTATACTCCTGTCCGTTGTAACCCTCCAGGCGCTGGCAACCTGCTCCATCAGGACATATCTCCAGGCCGTCTCTTCCACCCCCCATGTAACATTCATCACCATCATCATTCATCGCCATCGCTCATTACAAACATGTCATGCACCACCGTCATGTACTGAATGCTAGGTAAGCAACGACCAAAACATTGCCCATCATTGATTCTACATAGTGCCTGGCCCCCAATGGCCGGCGTATTATAGACAGATTCCATCGCAACTTTTTTTTTCGAGCCGACGAGTGTATATCCCAAGAACCCCCGCTCCATCCCTTAACAGTCCTCGCGGGAGACGAAATGCCAACCGCCAGGAGTCTCTGTGTGCATGCAAAATCCGCTGGTCCCGACCTTTTCCAGCTCCAGCCATTGCCTCATTGCTTTCCTTACAAAGAGAAGAAGAATAAGAAAAGGGGAAATAATAGAATAAAAAAAAGAATAAAAAAGAGTAAAAAGCGCTCCAGTGCGAGCCATACAGTACAATACAATTCTCCTCCGGTTGTGTGACGCCAAAAACTCAGGAGGTCCCCAACCGTAGCAAATACAAAAGAGAAGAAGAAAAAAAGGCCTGAATCTATCATGTACCGAGGGGAGATGTATCCGCCTCGGGGTATGGTGGAAAACAAGGAACCGCGTCAGCAGTCGTCTTCCTCGCACTCGCTCATGCTGCCGTAGCCCGTATCCGTCTCCATGCCGACGACGCTCTTGGTGATGCCGATGCAGCGGTCCACCATTTTGTGCCGCACGTCCTGCTCGAGGCCGCACTTCTCGCCGGGCGCGCTGCCGATCCAGATGCGGAGGCTGCCGGCGAGCCGCTCGAGCGGGGTGCTGAAACACTCAGTCGATGGCCGGTTGGCAAACAGCTCTTCCATCAGCCTGAAGAGGGCGGTGCAGCCGAGGAGCGACGTGTTGGCCGTGGCCCTCGGGAGAACAATCTTCTCGATGAGACGGAGACCCTCCTGCGGCGTCGCCGCCGTCGACTTGGCACGCTGCAGGTGGGCAATGGCCATGGCGCACTTGAGCGCCATCTGGACGTCGGGGGCCTGGGCGGTTGTGGACGAGCCGATGATGGCGTCAATCTGGCCAAGTGACTTTTGTTCATCCGTCGGCCGAATGTCCTCGAGTGCGGCGGCGATGTTGGCGCCCCGCTTCTCGTCGACGAGGACAGCGCGGGCCACCAGAGCACGAGTCTGTACACCGGATCCGATAGGGGCCGTCTTCAGTGCCGACTCCAGGCAAGTCGAGACCACTCTCGGGGCGTCGCCATCGTCCTTGTCGGCCCCGAGGCTGGTGATCAAGGCGCGCTGAATGGTCTGGCTAGACCACCAAGCCGCCACGGCGTCGAGGGGCGAGCGCACAGCCTGGTCGTCGACGACCGAGTCCATGCCGTCGTTGAGCTCGGTTACGCCCTCAGTCGTCGCCAGGTTCCATGCCAGGTTGTAGGCTCGCTGGATGACACTGTTGTTGAGGACGTCGTCGCATTCGAGCTCAATAAGAGCGGCAAGGTGGTCGGGGAGATCGTCATCGACCTGTTCCGAGTTGCGGCGGAGCTGGGCGAGCGTGCGGTTCATGGCTCGGGCGTCGTTCCACAGAGAGCGGGCGAGCTTCTTGGCGACGATGTTGTGCAGACCCTTGGAGCCGAGGTCCCAAAGAAGGACGCGGACATGCAGAGCCTTGAGCATCAGCCGGGACGGGGTGTCGGGGAGGGTGCCGGACGCCAGGAGCGTAAGCGTCAGGCGGCTCTTGTTGATCTCCACGTCACCTCCTGCCAGCTGTGCGTCCAGGGCAATAGACCACGCCTTGACGCGGGCAGCCTCCTGCTCCTCGGTCAGGCCGGTGAGCATCTGGTAGCCGTGCACGCCAATGGCGTTGCGCATGCTCAGCTTCATCGTCTTCAAGATCAAGGCGGCAGCCTCGAGGAAAAAGTTGTGTTGCGGGACCCAGACGGTCTGGATGGCTGTCAGCCAGGCCTGCCGGCGCACATGGATCGGCGACGCGACGGAGCCTGCGGCCCGGAGTGACTCTCTGACCTGGTGGGCCTTCTTGGGCTTCCTCTCGGACGGCACAAACAGCGAGGGCACAAAGACCCACAGCAAGGTGCCGAGGAAGAACAAGAGTTTGAGGTGAGAAATGATCTGAGCAGGCGAAATGTAGTAGCCGGCGAAGTGCATGTGCGAAGTCGACCCGAGGTAGCTGAGCAGCTGGATGGGCATTGCAAAGAGGCCACGTCCGTCGGGCGACTCGTTGCTCTGCTCGTTCTCGCGCACTGCTTCGATGATCATCAGCCCGGCCAACGAGCCGACCATCAGCTTGCCGAAGTAAGGGCCAGCATTCCAGCGTCCTTGCTGCTGCATCTGCTGCTGTTGCTGCTGCTGTTGGATTTGTTGTTGCCGCATGAGGTTGGGGTTTCCGCGGTAGGCCTGTTGGGGGACGGGGTAGGGCTGGCCAACCGCCATCTGAGCAGAGATGATGCGCTTCATGTCTTCGGGCACGGGAATCATGCCTTGGGCGGACTCGCCGCGCGGTGTGCCGATAGGGGTGTTGATGTGATGGTCTTGCGGGTACTGCATCGGGGTCGGGGGTTGCTGGAGGGGGCTCATGGCGCCGTTCATTGCGCCGGCGACGAAAAGCTTCTCGAATGCGCTGATCCTGGCCTGCATCGCACTGTTCTCTTCGCAGAGGCGGTTATTCCTCTTCTCGAGGTGGCGGATGTACTCTGTCGCCTTGCTCAATACCTGTGAAGAAGGTCAGTCAGTGCCCCGTGCTCCGGCCAGAGTGCCTCCATGCTCGTCGTCGCCCCTACTTACCGTAGCCTTGTTCAGCTTGTGAGCGGGCGTCAGGCCGTGCAGCTCCTCGCGGTCCTCGGTGGTGTCCTCGCCGCGAGCGCTCTTGGACATGATCCTCAGGCTGGGCACGCTGTCGCGAAGGGCGGCGATCTTGTCGTTGAGGTTGGTGCGATACCTCTTCTCGATCATGTTGTGGGCCGTCTTCTTGACGGGGTGGTTGTCGTCATCCTCGTCGTCGTCATCGTCGACGTCGGCCGACGACTTGCGTTTCCTGCCGGCCTTGCTCGAGATGTCTTGAGCGTCGGGGGACGACAGTCCTGCTGCCTTGTGGTCGCTCGTGGCAGATCCGGGGCTCGGCTCGCTCTTGGGGGACTGGTACTGGAGGTGGGCGGGCATGGCAATGTTCCTAAGCTTTTCCTGCTGGGCGGGGGTCAAGAGGCTCAGATTCTCATGCGGAAGGGTACGGTGTTGGCCGGCTTGTTGAGAGCGATGGTCGGGGGCGGGGGCGGGAGTAGAGGCGGGATAGAAGCCAGCCTGGGCGAGAGTCGACTGGTCAAGGGCAGAGACGTTGGGGACGACGTGCTGGTGTGGTTGTTGCTGGTGCTGCTGAGTCGGAGAGAGTTCCCAAGGCGAAGCCGTCTGGAAGAGAGGAGTGGCGGCGGCGGCGGTGGTTGCGGCGGCGATGTTGTAGGAGTCGTACGGGGGCGTGTCCTGAAAGGACCAATTGGTGGTATCGTAGTAGGACTGGTTGTCGGCGGCGGCGAGGTTGGAGGGTCCGTTGGAAGCGGGCTTGCCGTTCTGGCGGTCCGAGTCGTCGAGGAAAGACGGGGCGACACCGAGAGGGCCATTGTTATCGAGGCCAAATAAGGCATTTGAATCCTGGTCCGCCATGTTGCCGAGAGGGGTTGTGTTGTTTGGTATGCAACTATGGGCTGATGCTTAATTCATCGAAGTCGGCACAAACCATCTAGGGTGCCGGGGCGGTTGCGAGTTTGGGCGGGCGCCGGGTCCCTCCCGAAGCTGGCTCGGGACGAGATGTGAGTGGCCGGCGGTGGCAACGGGATGGATTGAGAAGGGCCCCAGGGACCAACCAGTGAGATTCGGGGTGTAAACGGGAGCGATCCGAAGTGTGCAGAGGGAGGGGGATCGTATTGACAGTCAGTCGAGTCGTACGACTGTCAGCAGAGATGGCGATGAGCAGATTCGGGGGATGGATGCGAAGAGTGGTTTGGTCGTATCAGCCGAGACGGTCGGTCAGGCGGAAAGACCCAGGCGCGGGAAATAAGCGGGAAAATCGAGTCGTATGACGCTGGCCTTATTTTTTTTTTCTTCCCTTTCTCTCCCTCTCTCTCACTCTCTTCTTTCTATTCTTGCAGCGGTTCCCTGCAGCGACTGTTCTTTCCGCAGTCCCCCTCAAACTTGACACACAGTTGCAGTCGGATTGGGATTGATTGGGTTGGGCTGATGGATGTGCGTGGAGCGGGGGTAGTGGTAGGTAAAGCAGGCAGGCAGGCAGGCAGGCAGGTACACAAAAGTTTTGGAATGGAAGGGGAGGAATGGGAGGGATGGGGAAGGGGGGGGATGTGTACAGCAAGCAAGGCTGGTAGCGTAGCGTAGCTTCCTTGGTAGCAAGTTTGCAAGAGATGCGATGCAGTGGTTGGGTGGTGGGTGGGGTCTTGTGTGTGTGTGTGTGTGTGTGGGAAAGAATCGCCAGGCACACACAAAACAAACTCCACTGTCGCGACAAGAGTAGTAGGTACGGAGCGCTTTGCCACTCGGTCGAACAGACAGAAAAGATGGGACTGAGTAGGATCGCCCAAAAGAGGGGAGCGTGAGACAGACGGGGTGCAATAGAGTACAGTCGGTACAGTATAATAGTGCTATGCAGTGCAGTGCAGCGCAGTACAGCGCAGTACAGTGCAGGGCAAGCAAGGCAGGACAGGACAGGGCAGGGCAGGGGGGGAGAGGATAAGTCGCAGACCACCTTAAGGAAGAAATCGTATAATAGTAGGTAGGTAGGTAGAGTCGGGAAGAGGGACTCGAGAGAGAGAGAGAGAGAGAGAGAGACGCGGATAGGATGGAGTGAGTGGGAGAGGAAGGGAAAGAGTCGAGAGAGAGAGAGCAGAGAAGGAAGGAAACGGGGGGCCATCGTACGATTATCTGGAAACTACGCCTGATATGGGCTCAGAAACCGGCAGGAGCCCAGACCACCCGCGTCCCTGCCCGGGCCTGCTCGTCCCTGGTCTGTCCAGTCCTGTCCAGTCCTTGCCTCTCATGCCCCGCCCTTTTCCCTTCCCTTCCCTTCTTGCTCCTCCCCCCCCTCCTCTCCAAGTTATCCTTTCGGTAGGTACGTGTACAGAAGGCACCTTCTTTCTAGTGTAGATGACCGAATCGTAAACACCAACCTATCCGTACGTACGTACGTACCTACCTACCTACCTAGGTAGGTAGACTAGCCGGTACAGTACCGTACCTACCTAGGTATGTATGTACATTATGTAGGTATGTATGTATGCGTGTACGTAGCTCCGTACCTCCCTCGCTTATCCGTTCTTGGCTCGCCATCGGCTGTCCCAAAGCGTCTTGGTCGAGTCCCAGGACGGGACTACCTAGACAGGGCTGTGGGTATGAGGTGCACTAGGTTCGGGTGCCATGTGGACCATGTGTCAAGCTACCTGGACAGTATGAGACGATGCCTCTCTTGTCTTCCCTCGTCTCCACCCGTCCGCTTACCCGCCGGCTGTCGACCCTCGGCCATTATTCGTTTGTACAGACAGACATGGAGAAAGTAAGTGCTGTATGTACGTAGTATGTTCTGTCTCAGCACGTCTGTCTGGTTGTGTCTGTCTGTCGGCCTATGCCAGTCGCCAGGTGTGTCACCGCGTGTCTATGTGTGGCCGGCCTGCCTGCCTGCCTCTGTCTTTCCGTCTTTCCGTCCTTCATTTTCCTGCGTGGCCCAGCCATTCTATGTATCCTGCATTCTCACGCTCACTCCCACTCTCGCTGTCTGTCTCTCCGTGTCATATGCGTCCATGCATCCATGCATAAAACCACCTCAACATGGATGCCTCTGGCTCGGAGCAGTACCTAGGTGCTTTTGCCTCTGTTTCCCGCCTGCGCTGTGTGTGTGTCTGTTCGGCGATTGTTGGGCTGTGCGCCGGAGACGGAGCCAGCCCCGGGGGACCAGGACCATTGCCGCCGGACCCTGTACCTGTACCCACGCTCACTTTCGCTATGCAGTACGGACTCACGGAGTACCTACCTACTATACGGTGCAGCCGATGGGACATTGAGATAGACTTCCACCCGCTCAACTTATCATGCGCGGCAGAGAGGGGGAGCCCTGGCATCTCGGATGGGCAACGGGTTGTTTTCGGCCGGTAGCCAGAGGAGCATTTTGCGAGTCATCAAAGCACATGCGGGCAGACTTTGTCCGTGCATGCTACCTAACCAACGCTATCTCAATGCTCAATGGGGCATCTGTTGCACCACTCTCCCATCGGCCGATAGCGATAAGGAAGCAACAAGATTGGACGATTGATGAAGGATAAACCTCCAATTCGTCGAGTCAGCGGCATTGTTTGATGGCCTGGGCGTAGGGCTCAAGGGATGACCTCCTGATCTCCCGTAGGTGATTCAGGCTGTCTAGGCCACTGAGTAAGGTGTTCGCCAAGAGACCCAGGACCAAATTCCAACGGATTGCCAAGCTACCGACGACTGCCGCATCCTGATCCGGCGAGATGCAACGGCTGGGCGAAAGCCAGTCGCGGTCGTAGCCCAAGACAAACACAGCACAGGCACCGCGAACTGTAACCCAAGCCGAAAAGTGCCGGCTCTCCCGATAGTCTGGTAAGCGTGCGCGAGTAAGTACTGCGTATAAGGGTAGTCTTAAAGTCGCCGCAAAGGGAAAAATGGGCGAAAGCTGAGGGTGTCAGGGCATTCATTCTCACGCGCGCCTTCGGCGGCATGTGGGTGCAACGCCCAATATCACCGGCGAGGAGAGGGGGAACTGAGGGTGGAACCGACAAGATACTCGTTGGCACGTGCGCAACTGGGCAAGGAACGTGTACCGCTACTGCTACTTCACGTGCTCTATCACGTGTCTTTCTGAATACTAGAGTCATGTGACACCGTGCCGGAAGTCGCGATGTTGACATGGCTGCCGGCGTCGCCACTGTGCATCCTCCCAAACGCGTCGGCCATCCTACAGCACGCGACAGCCGCTGATGACGAGGGGACATGCGGCTCACCATTGATTGCTTACTTGCCTCCTGAATACCAATATCTACATCTGGTGTGCCCTATCCCGCCAATGATCGCTCTTCGACAATGAACTCGTCCAGCTCGGCTCCTGGCCCAGCCGAATCTATCCTGGCAACCCTGAACCCAGCACAATGCCGGGCCGTCACGTCCAAGGCGTCTACAGTCGCCATCCTGGCCGGTCCTGGAAGTGGCAAGACGCACACTTTGGCCTCTCGCGTCGTCTGGCTTCTAGACAATGTCGGCTATGCCCCCGCTGACATCGTCGTCGCCACCTTCACGGTCAAGTCCGCGCGGGAGATGAAAGAACGCATCGCCAAGGCCCTTGGGGACGACCGTGGGAAGAAGATTGTCCTCGGCACCTTCCACAGTATTGCGCGTCGCTATCTTGCAGCCTATGGCAAACGCATCGGGCTAGACGAGAAATTCGCCATCGCAGACGATGCGGATTCGAGATCCATCATCCAGAGGATATGCAAGCGATTCCAGCTCTCGGTGGATCCTCCGGTTGCGAGATCATGGATCAGCAAGAAAAAGGCAAAGGGCGATGGCCAAACCCCGCACAAGCGGAACGGCAAAGAGGTCCCACAAAGCCGCGATCTGGAAACATGCTTTCGCGAGTACCAGAGCCACCTCGAGCGTTCCAACCTGCTGGACTACGACGACTTGCTGACTCGGTGTGTGGAGCTGCTGCGGAAGCACCCATCCTGTGTTGCCAACGTCCAGGCCGTGCTCATCGACGAGTACCAAGACACAAATGGAATCCAGTACGAGCTCATGCGGCTGTTTGCTCAGGCAAGGGAGAGGATCACCATCGTCGGAGACCCTGATCAAAGTATTTACGGCTGGCGGTCTGCCGAGATCAAAAACCTGTACAGGCTTCTCAAAGACTATCCGGACACGGACGAGATTTCGCTCGAGGAAAACTACCGCTCGTCGCAGGCAATCCTCGACGTGTCCTTGAAGGTGATTCAACAGGACAAGAAACGGTACCAGAAGCTGCTGCTGCCGATACACAACAAAGGCACCCGACCGGTGTTGCGGCGTCTCAAGTCTTCTGCCGTCGAGGCCGAATGGATCGTGTCGGAGATCAAGAGGGTTCTGATGATGGCGGACAAGATGCTTACCCACGACGATGTGGCAATTCTCCTGCGATCAGCATCCCTCTCCAGGCATATCGAATCAGCCCTTGGCAAATCTGGAATAGCATATCGAATGGTCGGCGGGTTCAAGTTCTACGAGCGCGCCGAGGTCAAGGTGATCCTGGACTATCTGCGCGTCATCCACCAACCAGACAACAACGACGCAGTGGCCCGCATCATCAACGTGCCTCGCCGCGGTATCGGAGACACGACCGTCAAGTCGCTTCTCGAGGAAGCCGAAAGCTCCAAGCTCAGCGTCTGGGCATTGCTGAACAAGCATTGCCGAGGGGAACGGCAAGCAAAGACGAGCATAAAAAAGGCCATGGAACAGAAGATCAGCGGAGAGCTGCTCAGGTTGGTTTCGGCACTCGGAAAGAAGATTCGGGAACCCCCCACCGGAAGTCCGTACTATCACTTGGTTGATCTCATTGAAAGCTTGCTTTCGCAACTCAACTTCCAGAAATATCTCCAAGAGAACTACCCAGACGAGCACGAGACGCGATGGGCCAATGTGCAGGAGTTTATCAGTCTGGCGGGAGATTTCATGCGGGATCTGAGCGCGACAACGGATGAAGATCGTCTCCCGGTGATCGATGGAGTCCAGCAAGTACAAGAGAACGACGCTCTTGGTCGCTTCCTGGCCAATGTCTCCTTGGCGTCAGACGCCCAGCAAAAAGGCGACGCCGACAACAAGCCGCTGGTGACCATCTCGACCATTCACGCAGCCAAGGGCCTGGAATGGCCCGTCGTCTTCGTCCCTGCCGTCTATAATGGATCTATCCCACATATGAGGTCGGAGGACCTTGACGAAGAGCGCCGTCTCCTCTACGTGGCCATGACGCGGGCCCAGTCGCTTCTCTATCTTAGCTGCCCGATGTACAGCTCGCAGCACGGGGGGAACGGGGGCGAGCGTACCGAGTTGTCCAAGTTTATTCCATCAGAGGTTCACCCGTACTTTAGGAAACGCGGTCCATCTTTCGAACCCGGGATTTTGCAAGAAATCGGACGCATACTGCGACGAGAGTCCAAGGTGCCGTCGCAAGACAAAGTCTTCCAAGAAATGCCGGTTCTGGAACGGCCCGAGGACAACCTGTACCCCGAGGACCCGGAGGACTCTTTCGAGGTTGATGCTGGTGGCAGGAACAGGCAATGGCAGCGGCGTCCTCGGCCACAGGGGACGTCGGCACTGGAAGACACCGATTCCCGGCTAGTGTCGACGTGGCATGCCTCCACGACGATGGATGGTGCGTCCGACTTCACACTGCCTGGCTTCACGACTGCGAGCGCTGCTCGGGAAATGCTTGCCGCCGCGAATGAAATGGCGACAACGTCGGCCCGACGCAGCGACTCGGGCCCTCCAAAGTCGACTGGGCCTCGAAGGGGGACGACGAAGCGACCAGCCGACCAGCAGAGTCTTCTGGGGTTTGTCAAAAGGTCCAGACCTGATGGGCCGGTCGCTGCCGATCCAGTATCAAGCCGCGCGTTCGCTCCCCAGTCACGGTCAACCCTTCAAGAGCCGCCTGAACTTCCGAATCGTAACCAGGCGCAACAGCCTGCCCCGGCAATCGCGCCAAGCCTTAGTGGGCACCGGCTTGGAGCAAGCAAGCTGCCACCCAAGCCTGCGAGACCAGCGGTCGAAGGTGCCGTGGGGCTCAAGAAACATTATGCAAACTTCTCGAGCTCCCCTCCTCGACCAGCATCGCCCGAGAAAGAGAACCAAGATGCGGACCGGCCGCCGCCTGTCCGAGAACGGCCAGCTAGCTGTTTGCACGCGACGACGGCAACAAACGGTTTTGGAGGGTTCAAGCGACCTGCGGTATTGAAGAAGGAAGGGGGCATTGCGCCAATAGACCGGCTGAGGAAACCCTTTAAGCCATTGACGATTAATAAGTCGTGATTGCTCTATGAGCCTGCATTTTGCTTAGTTTTTGGGGGCGTTTGGTGTCGACATGATGGCATGGGAGTTGGCTGAATGACAGATATGAGAGTGTAAGAATGCATGCTAAAGCGGAGCCATACAATTCACGATATCTCTCCACTTGACCGAATGAGGAAATTTGGGGTACCCGGGACCTTCTAGAGTTCCCCCGAGCTGACAGGCATGTCTCCCCGGGCGCAGTCGGCTGAGGTAAGTCACGTTCACGCTTGGCCAGCCATTGAAAGGTGAATGAGGCGCAATCCTTCGTACAAAGCAGACGCTCGGGTCGTGATCAGCGACGGAGCGAGGATATAAGCCCGCCAGCGTGCCGCGTGCGAGCTGAGCCTGGGGAAATGCAGACCATTATCGAAAGGCACCCGTACGCATCCCTGGACCGTTCTACACAGTACAAGCAGAATAATTCTACAGCCGTGGGTCCAACGAGAAGGTTTCTTTCGTGTCAAGAAAAGTCTGCAAGAACAAGTCGAAAGGGGGAAGAGAAACAAACCAGCCATGTCCACGGCAACAGCACGCATCGCAAGCAGGACCTTTGCGACCCCGCTCGCACGCGCCGCGTTCTCCACAGCACCGTCCCGGGCGGCCATGGCCGCCGGCCCCGCCCCGGGAAAGGACACCAGCGTCAGCAGCAAGAATAACAGCAAGAAACCGGGCGAGGCCCCGGTCGAGGTTCCCGTTTTTAGCCTCGGGCATATCACGACAAGCCCGCGGGCGCGGTTCTGGCTGATGGCCGGGCTGTGCGTCCTCGGGAGCGTCGAGATGTATGGGTGGTACAATTTCGGACCAAAGATATTGGGATGGGAGGAAGGGCAGGAGGGGCGTGAAAATGTGTGACGAGGACGCTTCGAGGAGGAGGTTGATGGCCGACTCTCTGTAGATCAGGCCAGCACTGATTCCAAAAGACAGGCCAACTGTACAACTTGGCAAGACAACACAGCTCAATATATTTGTGCGCGAAGCCGCACATTCGAAGGAGAGATGCAAAGACTTTGTCCTGATGATTCTGATGCCCTATCCCTCACCTATAGAATAGCGATTCGTAGAAAGAGGCTATCTATCCGTGTGTTGGATAAAGACCACGAGCGCCACCAATCGCAGGCAGCTAAGCGTTCGTTTTCCAATACCTAACAGATGCGCTTGCCTTGCGGAGAAATGGAGAATAGCTCGCTCTCATCATCAACGTAAGAGCCTTCCTTACAAATGACTGCGGGCCGTGCTAGTTTCTGGGCATCTTTCTTGATAAGTCGATGTTGCGAATGAAACAAACCTCACATCTTGACAATGCCTTCTCTTCTCATCATCGGTGGTGCTTTAGCCACAAGATGGTGAGCCACGCATACATGCACGTGACGTGGCATTTTCTACCCCGTCAGTTTGTTAGGCGGGCTTGTTCCATCTTTGGGCAAGTTTCAAAGTTAATTACCACGTGACTGGAGCCGTGACGCCATTGATATCTGTAGCAGTGACAGCGCAGTGGCTGGAAGGAAGTGAGCTCACCAATGGAACGCCCCGCAGCTGGCCCCTTAGTCAAGGAATCGTCTCCACTTCTACAGGCTAGACGCTAGCCGGCAGCGCAACAGCCCACTGACACACGCTGTTGCACTTGGATGACGCAGGCACGCAGGCACGCACAGTCGTACCTAGGTAGGTAGGTAGGTCACTAGTGTTACCGGAGCTCCCAGGCAGCTTGCTGAGGTGTATCGTGTGTCGCACCTCAACCCGACCTCCAACATCCGACCGTTCCATCCTCCTCTCTGCCATCCTTCCTCCATCCCACATCTCCCACCGGCGCTCTCGTCTTGCTTCATCCTGAGCTATTTCGTGGCGATATCCTCCTCCGCTTGTTTATTTGCTTCGCCCGTCTTCCCATACCTTGACGTTTCTGCGGAGCACCGACGAAAAGCCCCAACATCGCCGCTGAGCGGCAGAGACAACACCCCCCACCATGACGCTGTGGAAGCTCCTCGGAGCTGGCGGCCTGCTGCTGGCCGGTCTGAGCAGCAGTGCGACGGCAGAGCCATTCACGCCCAAGCATGAAGCCGGACGATGTGCTATGCGCGGCCACTGCGGCTCCAAGAGCTTCTTTGGCAAGCAACTGCCGTGCCCCGACAACGGCCTGGCCAAGGATCCCGATGAGAAGCTGCGCCAGGAAATCGTCGACCTTTGCGGAGAGAAATGGAAGTCCGGCCCCGTCTGTTGCGATGCTGACCAGGTAATTGCCATCCCGACAGTCACTGCAAGCGGGCAGGCTCACTGACGTGCGTCTCTACAGGTCAAGTCCCTCGCCTCCGAACTCGGCACTCCGAACCAGATCATCTCCTCTTGCCCGGCGTGCAAGGAGAACTTCTACAACCTGTTCTGCACCTTTACCTGCTCCCCCGACCAGTCTTTGTTCTTGAATGTCACAAAGACCCAGGAGAAGAACAAGAAGGCCATGGTGACGGAGCTGGACCAGTTGATCTCAAAGGATTACGGCACTGGCTTTTTCGACAGCTGCAAGGAGGTCAAGTTTGGACCCTCCAACTCGAGGGCCATTGACTTCATCGGTGGCGGCGCAAAGAACTACACCCAGCTGCTCAAGTTCTTGGGAGACGAGAAGGTCATCGGGTCTCCCTTTCAAATCAACTTCCCCACCGAGTACAGCGAGCCCGGCATGGCGCCCCGCGACCTGAAGCCCAAGAGGTGCAACGACGAGGACCCCAACTACCGCTGTGCATGTGTCGACTGTCCGTCCGTGTGCCCAGAGCTACCCGCTGTCTCGAAGCCTGGCGAGTGCCATGTCGGCGTTCTGCCTTGCCTCTCCTTTGCTGCCATCTTTACGTACAGCATTCTGCTGTTCGCTGCCGTGGCTGGAGTCGTCGGGCACATTGCCTGGAGACGCCGTGCCCGAAGAGAGAGCGAGCGCCTCAGGCTGCTGCAAGATGCGTCGCCCAGTGACGACGAGGACGAGGGCGATTTGGTTCAGAACGGTGCCATGTTTGACCGTCCTCAGCGATACTACAAGATCAACACCTGGTGCGACGCGGCTTTCAGCAAGCTGGGACACGCAGCGGCACGCTACCAGGGAATCACCATTGGCGTGACTCTCATCTTTGTCATCGTTCTCAGCGCTGGATGGGTCAGGTTCGACCTCGAACGGAACCCCGCGCGTCTCTGGGTCAGCCCTACCTCTCCTGCCGCGCAGGAAAAGGCCTTTTTCGATGACCAGTTCGGTCCCTTTTACCGTGCCGAGAAGGCGTTCCTGGTAAACGACCAGCACTCCAAGGAACCCGCCCCTGTCCTTAGCTACGACACGCTGCTCTGGTGGATGGACGTCGAGAAGAGTGTCAGGCAGCTGAAGGGCGCCAAGTTCGGCGCCACCCTGGACGACATTTGCTTGAAGCCCACTGGCAACGCCTGTGTTGTCCAGTCCGTTGCAGCCTACTATGATAACGAGCCCTCGCTCGTCGGCAAGAACGACTGGCAGGACCAGCTTCGGCAGTGCGCGAAGTCGCCCGTCGAGTGCCGTCCCGAATTTGGCCTGCCCATCGAGCCCAACATGATCCTGGGCGGTTACAAGGACGACCCGGTCAACGCCACGGCCATGACCGTCACCTGGGTCGTTCAGAACGCAGCTGAAGGCAGCCCGGCCGTTGAGCACGCCATCGATTGGGAGATTGCACTACGAGACCGTCTCCTGGAGGCTCAGCAGGAGGCCCAGGACCGTGGTCTCCGCTTGTCCTTTTCCACCGAGATCAGTCTGGAGCAGGAGCTGAACAAGTCCACCAACACCGACGCCAAGATCGTCATCATCAGCTACATCATCATGTTTCTCTACGCATCTCTGGCTCTCGGGTCCACGACGCTCTCGTTCCGGGATATGCTCAGGAACCCAGCTGTTGCCCTGGTTCAGTCCAAGTTCTCCCTCGGTGTTGTCGGCATTGTGATTGTTCTCATGTCCATCAGCGCCTCCATCGGTCTCTTCTCTTGGTTTGGCCTCAAGGCCACGCTCATCATCGCCGAGGTCATTCCTTTCATAGTCCTTGCCGTCGGCGTCGACAACATCTTTCTGATTGTCCACGAGTTCGAGCGAGTCAACGTCAGCCACCCCGATGAAATGGTCGAGGAGCGGATCGCCAAGGCACTGGGCCGCATGGGACCGTCCATCCTCTTGTCGGCCCTGACCGAGACTGTCGCTTTTGCTCTTGGAACCTTTGTCGGCATGCCGGCGGTGCGCAACTTTGCCGCCTACGCCGCCGGCGCCGTCTTTATCAACGCCATCCTCCAGATCACGCTGTTCGTGTCCTTCCTGGCCATGAACCAGATCCGTGTCGAGGACCACCGGGCAGACTGCATCCCCTGTGTCCAAGTCAAGGCCGCTCGGGTCCACCTCAGCGGCAGCAACAGAAACGCCAACGCCCGATTCTACGAAGTGCCGGAGGAGAGTTGGTTGCAGCAGTTCATCCGTCGGACGTACGCCCCCACCATTCTTGCAAAGCAGGTCAAGGCCATCATCATCGCCATCTTCCTCGGCCTCTTTGCCGCCGGCATCGCCCTCATCCCCGAAATCCAGCTCGGCCTGGACCAGCGTGTCGCTATCCCCGACGGGTCCTACCTCATTCCCTACTTCAACGATCTCTACAAGTACATGGAGACTGGACCGCCCGTCTACTTTGTCACCAGGGGATTCAACGCGACCGCACGCGAGAACCAACGCGAGATCTGCGCCAGGTTCACGACGTGCGACCAGTTCTCTCTCGCCAACATCCTGGAGGGAGAGAGAAAGAGACCCGAGGTCTCGTACATCTCCTCGCCTGCTGCCAGCTGGATCGACGACTACTTCCTGTGGCTCAACCCCGACCTGGGCGACTCGTGCTGCGTGGAGAACGGCAAGGCGTGCTTTGCTGACCGCAGCCCGCCCTGGAACATCACCCTGTCCGGCATGCCCCAGGATGGCGAGTTCATCCACTACCTCGAGAAGTTCCTCAAGGCGCCGACGAATGACGACTGCCCGCTGGGCGGTCAGGCGTCATACGGGTCGGCCGTGGTCATTGACGCGGAGAAGGACACGATCCCCGCCAGCCATTTCAGGACGATGCACACGCCGCTGCGCAGCCAGGAAGACTTCATCAACGCCATGTCGGCCGCGCGAAGAATCGCGGGCGACATCAGCCGCTCGACGGGGGCCGACGTGTTCCCTTACAGTCTCTTTTACATCTTCTTTGACCAATACGCCAGCATCGTGTCGCTGACGGCCACGCTCCTCGGGTCGGCAGTGGCAATCATCTTTGTCATTACGTCGATCCTGTTGGGATCTCTGATGACGGCCTTGGTCGTCACGGTCACGGTCTGCATGACGGTCGTGGACATCATCGGGGCGATGGCCGTGTTTGGCGTGTCGCTCAACGCGGTGTCGCTCGTCAACCTCATCATCTGTGTCGGTATCGGCGTGGAGTTCTGCGCCCACATCGCGAGGGCCTTTATGTTCCCCTCGCGCACCGTCATGGAGCGCGCCAAGAACCGCTTCCGCGGGCGCGATGCGCGGGCGTGGACGGCGCTGGTCAACGTGGGAAGCTCCGTCTTCTCGGGCATCACGGTCACCAAGCTCCTGGGCGTCTTCGTGCTCGCGTTTACGAGGTCCAAGATCTTTGAGATTTACTACTTCCGGGTGTGGCTGGCGCTCGTCATCTTCGCGGGCACGCACGCGCTCATCTTCCTGCCCGTTGCGCTGAGCCTGTTCGGCGGAGAGGGGTACGTGGACCCGGAGAGCGAGGGCGGCATCGAGGAGGACCTCGCCAGTCGGAGATACCGCGCCCTCGTGCCCGACGAGGACACGGACTCGGACGATGACTACTAGAGTGTTTGATGCGTTGGACGGTTCTATCCGTCGAGAGTTTTTTGTAATAATAGCTGGGAGTAAATATAGGGACGGGTTCTGCTTTTTGTTTTATTCTTACGTCTTGACATTGGATGTTGGTTCCACTTGGCTGCCATTGTGGACATGGAGCAGCAATGCGTCCACGTACTCAGTACACACGTACACTGTGATTTGATCGAAATCCGGAGGCCAGAAAACAGGGCCCCGGAACTCTTCAGGTAGGCCGCCGGCATATCATTCGACAAGCCGAAGACGGGGGTCGGCCGGGTGCATAGGTACAGAAGTATGTATGCTACGCTGGCTGTCTACCTAGGTAAACTTTGGAGCAAAGATGAAGGCCCTTTTTGTGGTGGTCGTAGAAACCCGAACCGGGCTGGGGGGCCAACGGCAGGGTGCCACATGAGCACCGGCGGGGGAGGGGCGCGCGCGCGGTGACATGTGGGCTGACAGCACATCACGGCGGGTGGGGGGTGTTTTTTTAGAGTTTTGGGGATAAGGGGGGGGGGGGGGGGGATGGGTGACACGCAGGGGATCTGTGAGTTCCCTCTATTTTTATTCTAAATTTTTATTCCTTTTTTCTTTCTGTTTTGCTTTACATGCGAGACATGCTGCTGGCGGGCGTTTTGACGGGGAGAGCCGGGAATACCTAGGGCGTGATCCTGCGGCAGCGAGAGCCAAAGTCTTTCTTTTTCTTCTCTTCTCTCTCTCTCTCGCTCTCTTATCCTTCTTCCCCTTTTTCTCTACTATTTCGGTTTTAGGGAGCGCGGCTGAAAGAGACGTTGGCGAAGGGTGACGACAGACTGGGCTCAAAAAGAAGAGTGCTGGCAGCTCTGGATTTGCTCCTCTACGGCATCTTTGCCGGATACAGGCTTTATAATAAAAGTATAGAATAGAGGAGGTCAGAGAGGCCGAGGGCGAGGGAGGGGGAAGCCATTGGTCGGCCGTCCCCCCATCCGATGGCTTTGGTCAACGGAGAGGAGTAACACAGAAGCCCGAGAAAGGAAATGCAAATCAGAAGAAGTACGGATACGACAGACAATAAAAGGCAGATGGACGGACGGGCGGGACAGGGGGGGGCGAACGGTGATAGTTCCGGGCCACCTGAGGTCAAATTTCGGGGTCAATTTTGGGCGGGTAAACCGCGCAGGCATAGGATAGGGCCCCTTTTCCCCTACTCGTTTGGGGATTCTCTTTTTTTTTTTTTTGCCTCCCTTCTGCCCACCATGGGGCCGCAACGACTCGTGCAGAGGACGGGCCATTGGTGATAACCATGAGCCGAGAAGGCGAGTCGACGCGCCAAGTACGGGACACAGTCTACGCCGAGAGGAGGGGCGGGGATCGGTGTTGATTGCTAAACTGTGGGTAGTCAATCACTCATCTACACGCCATGTACGGATACATGGGTAGTGGTGCCGTGTAGGTAGGTAGCTCAGGGGTTCGATTGATGACGGACTTCGGGGTCTCTCTCTCTCTCGTTGATCAATGAAAAGCGCCAGTCCCGTACGGATACCTACTGGACGGGCTTGCCACGTCCATGGTTTGAACCCAGCGCAGCGCAGCGTCGGGGAGAGGCCCAGGGGAGGAGGAGGGAAGGACGGTCGTCCATGCCATACCTGCGGCGATCCGGCGGCGGGTTTCTATCTTGTGACTGGAGCTCTGGGCGAATCGAAAGGGGTGGTCGAGTGGTTGCATGAAGACGATGGAACAAGGCGGCGGCGCTTGCTTCGCGGCAGAGAGAGAGAGAGAGAGAGAGAGAGAGAGAGAGAGAGAGATGCGAGGTTTGGAAACGTCGCGGCGTAAGGAAGGCACTGTGTACTGTGTACCGACACACATGGGAAACGAAGATAGGTGCGATACGTACCGGCTCTAGGGTGGGATGATTCGGAATCTGATTGGCTCACTGACAGATGGCAGCAAATGACAGTCGTAGAGCAGACTACTAATTAGTGTACATCGTACTAGGGCGTCGACCCACAGTGGCAGCTCCCCTGAAGCGAGAGCCGCGCCCTGGTGCCCGGCACTTTGTTTTCTGTAGGTAGGTAGGTACATAATGTACATGGGTACATACAAAACATGCTTCCCCTTGTTTCCGGGTCTGCCGACGACTGTGGTTCAAATAAAGGAAGGAACGGTGAGAGAAGGGAAGGAAAGAACGGGAAGAGAGAAGGATTGCGAGTGTGACATGCCGCTGACAGCGACTCATGGGTAGCTAGGTAGCTACCTACCTCTTTGATGCGTGCAGAATGCGACATGCACATACGGAACTCTGTCTGTAGGTACCTACTTTGCCGCCTGCCTGCAAGGGCCGCCCAATGCCAACCCAACTAGGTACCTAACCGCCACTGTCTGCGAAGTGTTTAGGTAGGTAGGTACACTACCTACCTACCTACCTACCTAGGCACAGTGCCCTGGGGAGATACTTGGGCGCCTGTCTGTGTTGCGGTACCTGTGCCAATGCCATCCGATGCATCCCTAGGTGCGGTGCTATGTAGGTACTGGCTGGCAGCTAGCTACACTACCAAGAGTGATTGATGACAGGTCACCCTGATGGTCCCCGATGGATAAGAAAGTGGAGGGGGGGCGAAAAGCCTTGCTGCGTACGGAGAACATCGTATGTACATCGTACTTACACTAGTCTGGGAGAGAAGACATTCGATTGATTGAATTGGGTGAGCGAGCCTGGCCTGTCTGGAAACGACCCCGGGCTGGGCGCGGTGCAGGGCCGCAACAAAAGAAGGAAAAGAGGAAGAAAAAAGAGTGTCCCCATATGCACGATGTATGCTCCATGTCTTCTCCATCCACGCCAGTCTAGAAGCAACTGTTTTGTTTTGTGTTTAATACCACGTCCAAGGTACCGTACACGAAGTATTGGAGATGGATGTACCCAAGTACCCACCTACCCTACCCTGCCTTACCTTATTCATACCTTCCTTACCTAAGGTACCTACATACCTACCTACCTACCTACCTACCTACCTAAATTACCTGACACCTCACATCCTTCCGTCGTCCGTGCCTTTCCGCCCGTCCTCTATTCGCACTACGTACTGTACCTAGTACCTACCTACCTAGGTACGCTATCGACACGGAACATCTTTTCCTCTCTCTCCCCGGTTCCCAATTGCTTCCTTTCCTTTCCTTTCACCCTTTCTCCCTTCCCGCCTCTGTTCAGCTGCCTCTGCCACTGATCAGAGCTCCAATCCTGTACATACGACGACGACGACGATTCCTCCATCCGTCGATTCGTGCGCCGCCTGTATTGTTGCCGGGGCTTCTTCGTTTGCTCAATCTTTGTTGATTGTTTTGTTGACTTCCCCGCTGTGAAGCTCCAACCAAGCTCTCGCGAAGGAGGAATTCCCCCCCTCCTCCCCCCTATTTTTTTCATAAGAAAAGAAGCAAGGAAAAGAGAAGAAGAAAAAGGATACCAAGACCGGATCACGTACGACGTGTCGCGAGGTGAGTGAGTTTACCACGGGAAACAAGACAATCAACCCCCCCAACCAACCCAATTAATTGCCCGCTTGGGGAACGTAATGTAATCCAGCTCAGGTCGACCCCCGATCCTCCCCTCAAGAATGCCGTGACTCCCGCCAGATCGTCCCTCCCATTCCCTTCTCGTGTTTCCCAATTCCTGCAGCTACCCGCAATTCTTCCTCCCCCCTTCCCCACGAACTGCGCCCGGCTGACCTTGACATGCCCGCGCAGAACCGCCTGACCAACGACACAACCACTCCCGACCACCGACTCACGAGCTCCAACAACCATGTCCGACGCCGGCAGCTTCGAGGTCGTCCAGCACGATGAGGCTCCCAAGGCCGCCTCGGGCTCGCCCAGTGCAAAGTCCACCGCCTCGGCCGCTTCCTCCCTGAAGAAGCCCGCCTCGAGCTCCACTGCCGCCACCACCTCCGCTGCCCGCCGTCCCACCACTTCTTCCACCACGAGCGCCGGCAAGACCGCGAGCACCACCTCCTCCACCTCCCGCGTCGCCGGAGGCCTGACCAAGCCTCCCACCCGTCCCCCTGGCGCCGGCTCCGCCACCTCAACCAGCACCGTCCGCAAGCCTGCGAGCGTTTCCTCCACCGCCACCCACCGCTCGCGCCCCAGTGTGTCCGCCTCCGAGGACGAGAGCAAGAGGACCGCCCGCCGCACCTCGACCGCCCCCAGCAGCAGTCCCAGCGCCGCCGGCTCGCCCAGCAAGGAGAAGAGGACCTCGGCCCTGGGCGCCGCCACCGCCGCAGCGAGGAAACCCGCCGCCGCCGCCGGCTCCACCGCCGGCAGGCCCTCGTCGACCTCGTCGCGCACCCCTAACTCGGTCGCGCCCCGTCCCTCCATCAGCTCCCGCTCGTCGACCGCGACTGCCGGCTCCGCCGCCGAGCCCAAGAAGCGTCTCTCGACCGCCTCCACCACTGTCACCTCTGCGGCAGCCGCCCCCCGAGCCCGCACCTCGGCCCGCCCCGACTCCTCGGGCGCATCCGAGGCCCTCGGAAAGGAGGTCGAACGGCTCAAGGCCCAGCTTGCCGAAAAGGAGACCCAGCTCGCCGACAAGGAGTCTCAGCTGAGCGAGCTCAAGACGCAGGTCCAGCAGTCGCAGGACAAGCTCACCCAGTACTCTGATGGGGTGAACAGGGATGCCGTCCAGGTGAGGAACGCTGTCCTCAGCATGAAAAAGGCACACCAGGACCAGGTTACCGAGTTGGAAGCTAAGCACACCGAGCTCGCGAACCAGGTGGATGAGGCCAATGAACATCTTATGGCCACCGATGCTGACTACGAGAAACAGCAGAGCGAGTACGCCGAGGCCGTCGCCGCCAAAGAAGCCGCCGAGGCCGAGCTCGCCGAGCTGAAGCAGTCCCTCGAGACCCTCCAGGCCGAACACGAGGAGAAGCTCAAGGAGAGCGAGGCTGCTCTCAACAAGGCCTTGGAGGAGCACGCCAGCAAGCTCGAGGAGCTGCGGACCTCCCTGGCCGAAGAGCACACGTCGGCCATCGCGGCGCTCGAGGCCAAGCACGCCGACCAGCTGAGCCAGGGACTGTCCGCCACGACCGACCAGGAGGAGGCCCTGGCCAAGATGAAGGCCGGCCACGAGGACGCCGTCGCCGAGCTCCAGAAGAAGATCGACGACCTCATGACCTCGCAGAAGGAGCTCGAGGCCGCGCACGAGAGCAAGATCGCCGCCGAGACCGAGGCCCACGGGACGAAGCTCGCCGCTGTCGAGGGCGAGATGGCCGAGCTCAAGAGCAAGCTCGAAGCCGCCGAGACGACGGCCGAGCAGGCCAAGGTCGAACTCGACGCCAAGACCGCCGAGCTGGCCGGGGTGCAGGCCAACATCGTCGACCTCGAGAGCAAGCTCGCGGCCGCCGAGGCCGACGTCGCCAAGGCCCGGGAGGAGGCGCTCGAGTTCCAGAAGCAGATTGATAGCATCAAGGAGGAGATGGCAGCCAAGGACGAGGCCCTCGAAAAGGCCAAGGCGGAGCACTCGGCCCAGGTCAAGAAGCACGACGCCGAGCTCAAGCAGGTGTCTCAGGACTACGAGGAGGAGATTGAGTCGCTCAAGGGAGACGCCTTCTTCAAGCGCAAGTTCCAGGATCTCGAGGTCAAGCACACCGAGCTCGAGACGGAGCACGGCGAGCTGAAGACGACGCACGGCGAGCTCACCGCCAAGCTCGGCGATCTCGAGTCAAAGCACGCCGAGCTGACCACGAAGCACGGCGACCTCGAGTCGAAGCACAACGAGCTCGACACCAAGCACACCGAGCTCGAGGCCCAGCACGGCGACCTCTCCAAGAGCCACGCCGACGCCGCCGAAGGCAACGCCAAGGCCCTCGAGGCGGCCAAGGCCGAGCTCGCCGCCGCCGTCGCCGCCCTCGAGGCCAAGGAGGCCGAACACCAAAAGGCCCTTGACGCCATCCGCGCCAGCCACGCCGAGGAGCTCGAGGGCGCCAAGAGCGGCGCCTCGGCCGACAAGGACGCCCAGCTCGCCGAGCTCCAGAGCCTGAAAGACAGCCACGCCAAGCAGCTCGAGATCCTCAAGAGCGACAGCGAGGCGAGCCTGGCCAAGGAGATCGAGGCTCTCAAGGCCTCCCACGCCGAGGTCATCGGTGCCCTCCAGACCGAGACCTCTGGCGAGAAGGAGAAGCTCCTCGCCGAGATCGCGAGCGCAAGGGAGAAGGCTCTGGCCGAGAGCTCCGGCGACAAGGAGAAGCTGATGGCCGCCCATGAGGAGGAGCTCGCTTCCCTGACCGAGAAGCTGCGGGCCGAGCACGCGGCCGAGCTCGAGGAGGCAAAGAAGGAGGTCGCCGCATCGCACAAGGCCGAGTTCGAGGAGGCCAAGGCGAAGCTGCTCGAGTCCCACTCGGCCGAGCTGGCCTCGATCAAGCAGGCCAGCGAGGGCGCCCACTCGGAAGAGCTCGCGACCCTCAAGGTCCAGCTCGACGAGGCGCTGACGCGCATCCGCGAGACGGAGACGGCGGGCGCCGCGGCGCTCGCCGAGGCCAAGAGGAAGCTCGACGAAAGCCACGCGGACGAGATCGAGAAGCTCATCTCGATGCACGCGGAGCAGCTGGAGGCGCTGAAGCAGCAGAGCTCCTCGGGCGCCCGGGCCGAGCTCGACGAGATCAACAAGGCCCACTCCAAGGTTGTGGAGGAGCTGACGAGCCAGTACGAGGCCAGGAGCAAGTCTCTCGCCCAGGAGGTGGACAAGATCTCTGCCGACTACTCGCAGCTCGAGGCCGCGCTCCAGGCTGCCAAGCAGTCGGTCGCCCAGGCGGAAGCCGAGAAGTCCAAGAGCCAGTCCGGTGCGGCCGAGCTCGAGGCCGCGCTGAAGGCTGCCAAGGACTCGGTCGCCAAGGTCGAGGCCGAGAAGGCCAAGCTCGAGGAGGAGTGCGGCGAGCTCGGCGCCATGATCTCGACGGAGAAGATGGCTCGTGCCGAGGCCGAGGCGGCCCTCGACGCCGTCAAGAACAAGACGCCCGACACGTCGGAGGCGGACGGCCTCCGGGAACAGCTCAACAACGTCAAGAAGGGGCTCGAGGAGGAGCTCAGCATTGTCCAAAAGAGCCTCGCGGCCGCCAAGCAGGAGGTGGAGGACGTCAAGGAGGACCTGTTGCTCGCGCAGAAGGAGCTCGAGGCGTCGAAGCTCGAGGCCGACAAGCAGCTCAAGACGTACAAGGCCGACTACGAGGAGCTCAACGACACGATGACCAAGATCGTGGAGGAGGAGCAGGCCAAGCGGAAGGGTCTGGAGGAGCAGATTGAGGGCTTGAAGAAGACGCTTGCCGACAAGGAGAAGGGCGTCGAGGAGTTCCAGGCGCAGCTCAAGGTCAAGGACGCCGAGATCGCCGAAGCCAAGGTAAGACAAGACGAGACGGCGTAACACGCACGGACGAGGGCGGGAGAGAGAGAGAGAGAGAGACTGACACGACACAGGCCAACGCGGCGGTTGCGAAACCCAAGGGACTCGCGGCCAGCAGATTCGCAGACGGCGACGGCGAGGCGGAGGAGGCAGCGGACAAGCCCGCGGAAGGTGAGGAAGAAGACCATTCCTCCGAGGCACTAGCTGTGGTGCGAAGGCCCTGCTTGATGCTCCCTTTTGTGTGCACGGGTGACGGGAAGCTAACTGGTGTGGCAGCTGCAACGAGCTAGAGTCAACGCGAACCAGATCCATAACATGGACCGCGACATGCAGGAGAAGAACCTGGCCATGCTGGAGTCCATCACGGACTTTCAGCAGACGCCGCAGCTCGACAACTAAGCGAAGGCACCGCGCGCGCGCGCGCGCGCCTGAAAGGGAAGGGAGAAAGAAGAAGAAGAAGAAAGGAGCACAATGTCTGGTTGGGCTAGCGGTCCCGCTACGGCCCGACGGCTTCACAACGCACCGGCGCAGGGCTTGTTTATGGCCACTTCTACTCGCCCGCACGGCCGGGTGTAGGTTTCTCGTTTTAATGTACACGGCACGGAAAGGTTCCCCCCATTGTCAGACGGTACCTAGTACTGGCGCCAGCATATCCAGGGGGGGGGGGACGGAGGAAGGAGTGCTCGTTTTGCGAACTGATATTAAAGTGGTTCTTAAGGAGGGGGGGCGGGTGGAAGACAGCTAGCTGGACGAAAAAGGACAAGGAGGGAGAGCTGAGCTGTGCTGTGTGTATGTGTGTGTGCGTTTGTGTGTGAGAGAGGCGCGTTGCGATGGAAGGACGCCGTGGTGTAACTACAAGAGGATTGCGTGCGGTGGCGTGTTTTGACGGGCCGAGGTAGCAATGGACGATACCCCCTTTTTCCCTTGTCGGTGCCACCCGCCGCCTCGATGGCTGTTGTGAAAGTGAAAGATGTGACTAGGTACCAAGATATGTATGTGTGTATGTATGTGGAAGGGAAGCTTCTTACGTCGGAGGTGGCCGGCCACAGTTGGGTGCGATAGAAGACGGCCGCGGGCGCCGCGACGTGGCCGACATCTCGACGGAGAGCACCGTCGCCGCCGATATGTCCGGGTGTCAAGATAAAGTCGAGGTAACGTCTACACACCTCGTCGGTGCTTTGCCGGGCTGCTGCGGTCGTTCATCGAAACTGACCGGAGGCAATTGGACTCGCGTCTGCCCGCTTCCGTCTCTTCTGCAACGCGCAGTTCGGTCAACTCTACCCCAACCGAGAGGGGGGGGGACAATGCCCGTCGAAAGCGTTATCCGGCTTCAGCTCGACCTGGAGGGTTTTGAGGAACGAGTTCGAGTGGGGGGTGAAGAGGGGCCGCGAGCCGTGGGCGAGCATATGCCTGTTGCTTTTGAGGTATCCTGTATGGAAACATCACTAGTATATACGGTCTCGGCTGAAGGGTAAGGCTGGGCCGGAGGCCAGACCGGGCGCGCCCGCCTCCGAGACGTATCCTTGCTGAATATCGTACCAGACCAAATGGGCTTTTCGAAAGTGAATTCTACATAATGGAGACTGTAGAAGAGGGGGGGTGAGCGGCTTGCCTGCATGGATGCTCGTTGGCCGGATATTCATGTGCCATCCATCAATGCAGACGGGGGTTGGTTGGCAACCCGGCTTGTCTGGCTCTGGGGGCTTGCAATATGCTTGCCAACGACGATGACGAACCGGTTCTGCGTCGTTCACTGGCGGACCGCCATTGGCCGGGCTGCATAGTTGCGGATGGACACCTGTTGGGTTCTGAACACATCTCACTCAGCCCAAGTCGTTTGACCTGCTCCTAATCACCGTATACACCGAGCAGAGCCCGTCTTCTACTTTTGATGTAGGTTGAGGCATGAATACGGCCTTGCCTATTGCTGCTGGCCCAGATACAAAGGCGAAGGCGGATTCAAGTCTTGTACGGAAGTGCTCAAACCCCTCCGGGGTAACTATGATACACCGCCGGCCGTTTATGGCTGGCTGAGGACGCTGGCTAAAGACGGATACCTTTTGTAATACTGTGAATACACTGGCTGCCGAGGAGTGGGGGCGAGGGCGCTCTTGTCTGGTGTAGGAGATTGCGCAGAAAACACGGTGAGTAGGGTCGCGGACGACGGTGAAGCAGCGGGACAACGCATTATATTTACATCTTTTTTTAACTCATTGCCGGGCCACGACGCGTCTTCGGTTGTGCTTACGTCTAGAATAGGAAAGTTGCGTTGGCCTTGTTCACGACATCATGCTAGTTCGCCGCCTTACAGGACACACCATCTTGGTAGGCTCCTCCACTTGTTGGTAATCAGACGACGTCTGTTTCAGCGAGACATCTAAACGGGGTAGCTAAACATGAGCACTCGGGCGACCGTGGCCGGGTGGTATTTCGGATTCTGTTTGCATAGCCCCCTGCCGCAATGGCCGGGGCACCATGCCCATGTAGGAGCCGGTTTCTTCCCAACCTCACGGGGCTTTTCAGCTTCTGGCCTCGTGAGACTCCAAGACCGGCGTCACCTGCCTTACTTGCGTCCTGTTCAGGGTATCCGTACTGCTCCGGGGATGTTCCGATGCCAAAATGCCCTCATCACGAGTATAGACCTGGCAGGTTCCGTTCGCCTAGACGAGTACAAGACGGGTAGAACAGGGCCACGGCCGTGTTCCACGCCGTCCCCTGTTCGCAAATCAACCTCTTAACAAGAACGTCTTCCCGTGTCATAAATGCATGTCTACTCTGGGGATCAACTCCTCCTCTTGCCTTTGGGGGAGGACAGGAAGAGAGTACAGCCAGGGCCTGGGCTTGGTAGATCTCGTTGCTCCTGCCTGTTACTACAAGAATCCAAAGAGGTCTCCGAGAAGAGGAAAAAACTGTGTAGTAGGGCCTTCTTTCCCATGTGGTTACTGTCCTCTAATCATTCTATCAAGAAGTCTGAATTTCCTTCCATACTGTATAGCTGGAACGGGTTACTAGAAAAGCGGATCGCAATACGGGCAAGACCATGCAGTTGTAAGCTTAGCCGCAATCACGTACCTTGACCATATTTGCCCTTGTATAGGGTGTGGAAAGGTGCAGATACTGATTCAACACAGTATTTCATATGTTCGTAGAGTTACACAAGCGCTGACAAAGTGACGAGGACGCCCAGAGATGGAGATGATGATCCAAAACGGCATCTCTTGTGTTGTGGGCTGCAGGCTATAGATATACAAGATCTAACAAAGCGAGAATGGGAAGACTATTCTAAATTCATTATTATGTACTCTTACGCGGCTCAGTCCGCCCGGCACGTTGGCCTTAAGTCTTGGTATCTACAAAGCCCCTGTGTACAGCAGCCTCCTTTGGGGCCGACTGGGTAACGTTGGAAAGTACAAAACTCCACACGGCAACGCCGCTGTCATGACGCGGCCTTCTCGTCGGCCTCCGGCTTGATGATTTCCCTCCGCTTGAACCTCGCGTTGAAGTTGTTCTGCTTGACGAACCACGCGTTGACCAGCTCCCACTCCTCGTTGGGGTCCTTGAACGAGATCTGCCAAGGTGCCCAAGTCAGCATACACACGTTTACGTACTCCTGACCCTCGACCGGCACACGCCAGGGCACAGGAACGAGAAAGAAAAAGAGAGAGAAAAAAAAAAACCACTCACATCGAACCTCCGCAGCAGACTCGGCACGACCTTGTAAATCTCCAGCAGGCTGATGTTCTTCCCGATGCAGGTGCGGCTGCCCATGCCGAACTGGAACATGTGGCCGTTCATCTCCTTGATGCGCCTCTCCTCGGCGAGCGGGTCCTTGCCCGGCTCGGGCAGCCAGCGCTCGGGGCGGTAGGTGTCGACGTCGGCGCCCCAGATCTCGGGCCGGCGGTGGATGATCCAGGCGCTGCAGCCGACGATGGTGCCGCCCTTGACGAAGGTGCCGGCGATCTCGGCCCCCTGCTCCGGCACGACGCGCTCGAGCGGCAGGCCGGCGGCCGGGTGCATGCGGAAGGCCTCCTTTATGCAGGCGTCGAGGTACTCGAGCCGCTGGCTCTCGGTCCACGTCACGAGGCCCGTCTCGGAGTCGCTGAAGCCGCCGGCGCGGGCGAAGTCGTCGAGCTCGCGGCGCAGGCGGGCCAGCGCCGCGGGCGTGCGCAGGAGGTAGTAGAAGACGGCGGCGAGGCTGATGGCCGTCGTCTCGGACCCGGCGAAGGCCATGCTCACGGCCATGGTCTGCACCAGGATGTCGCTCATGAATTCGGGGCGCGCCTCGCGCGCGGCGAGGAACTTGGAGAGCAGGTCGGGCTGCTCGGCGAGCTTCTTGCCCGACGTCACGGGGAGGAGGGGCTCCTTGCCGCCGCCGCCGCCGTCGAGCTCGGGGAGGCGTTCGGCCATGCGGGCCCGGGCGAAGCGGGCGACGGGGAAGGTGGCGTCGATGAAGCCCCATTGAGAGAGCTTCAGGTAGATGGGGTTCTTGAGGAGGAGGAGGTCCAGGAAGGGGATTTGGCCGACCTAGTTGGGGTTTGGTGTTAGTCATTGGATCTGCGCCGGACGGACTCTGCCCTTCGACTTATACCGCCCCCCCAAGGGTGTGGCGGGGGAAGAACTTACAGGTGCCACGTAGAGGAACAGCTTGCCGAGGTAGGCGACGATGCCGTCAATGTCCTCGTTCTTCTCGACGAAGCCGTGGCGCTTGCTGTAGGTAATCTCGCCGATGACGTCGAAGGCGTAGAACTGCAGCCAGGTGGTGAAGTCGCAGCCGTCCGGGTTGCCGGCGAAGAGCTTCTCCGTCTGCGACAGGAACAGCTTGGTAGTGTTGTCGACAAAGGGCTCGTACTGGACCAGGGCCGACATGGAGAAGGCCGAGTTGACGCAGCGGCGGAACTGCGAGTGGAACTCGTTGTTTGTCGTGCTGAAGAGCGACTCCAGCCTGTAGCCCTTGGCGATGGACTGCTGCACGATGTAAAAGTCGGACTGCGGGGGGTTGTCAGCAGCAAGCTCGGCCGCCTCTTTCCACGGCCTAGACAACAAAAGGAGAGAGGGCAAGAGGAAGAGAGCTTTACCTTGACGAAGCCCTTGTTCAGGCCGTAGATGGTCTTGAGGGCGGCCGGGTCGGCAAAGGAGAGCGTGTTGGGACCGAGGCGGACGATGTCGCCGTACTTGTCGTGTAGCCTCCGGTGGGTGACCTCGGGCCGGCAGCCCTTGACGTCGAAGAAGCGCCACCAGTCGGTCAGCGAGGCCAGGAAGGGCCCGGGGTACTTGTTGAGGCCGTTGTGGTAGCGGTTCTTGACCAGCCAGGCCACGACCAGCGACAGGCCTATCGACAGCCAGTGCTGGGCCACTGTGCTCACCAGGGTTTCCGTAATGCCGTGCATCTTGGCAGATTTTGCCGCGCCGCGTCACAAGATCGAGACGTTTGATGGTTTCTTTTGCAGACAAAAAAAAAAAGAAACGAACAAACAGGAGTGGGAGCGTTCGAAGGGGGGGGGAGGGGAGGGGAGAGGCCGTCTAGTATAAGACTGGAGACGGACGGGGACGACCACGGGCGGGCAGGCGGTCAGGCAGACGTTGCTGTTAGATAGCCGGGCGGGCGTGCCCAGGTGAACTTCCCGGGCCAGGTACCGAAACGCAATTTATCCAGATGCTATCTTGGGACGCATCGGACAGGACGTATGGGGCGGGGAGGTGTATACCTGTACGAGGGGGAGGGGGCATAGGACCGTCTTGTATTAGTACCTCAGGACGAGGGGTATATACCGTACAGGTCGACGTGCAGTTGCTACGGCTGTGTCTTTGGCGGGTGGAGCAGCACAAGCGTCTGTCTTCCCCAAGCTTCCGGGGAGCTGAGCTGATAAAGGGTCTATCGTGTGTGTGAATGTGTGTGTGTTTCTCCAGGCGACGGGCCAGCGAATGGTGTTGGGCTCCGAGGTGAAGCCAAGGCCGCAGGACGTAAGTTTACCAACGTTTTCGTAAACGTTCTACAGGACATGTAGCGAGTGGGGTGTTCGCAGGATGAAGGAAGATCGGAGAGGGTTCAACCCTTGACGGGGAGAGAGGAGGGTTTGCTGCCGTCTAGTGTCCGGCTGCTACAGGGACAGGGTAAGTGTGTAGGGTGTTCGGCGTCAGGTCTCGTGCGACGTGAGACAAGAGTGCGGGCGGGAAATAGAGTTGGGGCACACGCGCAAGGGTATCTGCTCTCCTGTGCCTTTCTGTGATCCTTGTCTGGTGGATTCCCCCTCAAACTTGGGTGGTCAGTTAACCTGGCGAAGAGATGTAATCACGAAAGGAGGAGAGAGTCATGGAACGATGCGGGCTGCTCGTCAGCAGAGTCAGGGAATGGGGAGAGGCGTAAAGAAGAGACGGAAAAGAGGAGGGGGGAAATTAGATATAAAAAAATGAATAGAAGAAAAAAAACCCGAAGGAAGCCACACGGGAGAGGCTGGGATGGTGGCAGCACGAGTGTGATGGCCCCCGGATATCGGGATAACAGTTACTTTTACTTGGGGGATATGCACCGAAGGCCAAATGCACCTCGGCCTGCCTGATCAGGGCCTGGGCTTCACAAAGCACCCGCCGGAACCCGCGAGCCTGGACAAGACAGACGTTGGACTGGCGGCTACTGCTTGTTCTTTAGTCGGACCGGAAAGAAGTCCGTAGCTTCAGGCGTCGCAACTTGGGTCAACCTGAGAGATGGGTAAGGATAGGTGAGGAAGTATTGGGCCCTCAGTCGAGCCGTCTGGCGTCCTTAGCCGTAACGCCATGGCACCCGCGGTGGCTTCAACGGGTAGCGCAGCGCAGGAGACAAGAACAGGGAGAGATACCTAGATGGACGGCTTCCTTTGCAATGGAATCGCCGCTAGACAGGCTGAGAGAGAGAGAGAGGTTCTGCTCAGTGCGTCACCATCCGGAAAGGACGAGCGAATGGAATGCCACACCTTACGAAGCAGCACCCGTGGAGGGCAGCTGGCCACTCAGAGGCTTGCAGAATGACACTTGGGACTTTGCATACCTAGATAGGTATGTACTATGTACACTACACTAGTGCCCTTGGGGGAGAAAACCTGGAGGGGGCGTCACTATTACGGTATGCGGTGGCCAAGCCCGCGAGGCGATCCTGGGGTACGGATGGGGCAGATTCCTTGTCAGTGAGGAGGAGAGGAGAGGTTTCCGCTGCCGATGTAACCGAGCCGAGGGGGTTGTGGCGGATGTGGACGATGATGTGTGATGGGTTTGCAAGGAGGCTGGTGGTTCCTCGGTGATGGGTTGTCTACATACAGTACGGAGGAGGTATGGCGTACCGACTCCTCGCAACGTACCATGTATCTCGGTTATCCACGTCCTTCCTGTGTCCAGGCCATGCGGATTGACGCATCGGAATGGCGGCGAGCAGAGGGAGCTGGAATGATGGAGGGGAAGAGAGAGTGCTGCACCGTCCGTAGCCGAGTTGCCTGCCGAAGGGAAATGAACAACGCTTCATGCCACTCACTAGTGCGCCTGCAGTGCATATTCGTATGCAGAGTTACTGAGGTACTATTCCAAGGCGGACCCTCTTGAGGTTGCACAGACATGGACACATCGCCAATACCGACCCCGGATGGCGGTGGGGGTGGGGAGGGGAGGATGGAGAGAGGTGGACAGGAAGGATACTTCCGGTCAGGTGGGACGGTTCATCGTTTCGCTCATACACTACATAGGAAGCTAGCTAATCAGAGAGACGTCTTCGGCAGATGCATTTCGTCCCAAGTGCGGCCGGTCGTCCATTGTTGGCCGAAAGGAGCGAAAGGCTGATGTCACGACAGCGAGATAAACTCGGGCACAATGCGCATGTCAACCGACGCCAATGAACGTTCCTCGGGCAAGCAAGCAAGCAAGCATGCAATCAAGTAACCAAGCAAAGCAATCACCAGAAAAATCCACCGGCGCCGGGAAGATGCTGCAACAACCCTCCGGTCGACCCGCTATCGGGGTGGGTGGTGGTATATGGAGTACACACATAACACAGTCGGCACACAGAGCTTACTACTACTTGATCGGCGGGGGGATGGGGGGGGACCCCCGTAGAAAGCCGGAAACCGGACACTGGAACCAGGCCATGGGTTCTTGGCCATGACCGGCAGTTGTGTTTTGCCCTCACCCACGCTCTCAGAACGGTTTGAAGAGAGCTCGCTCACTCGCCAGTTAAACACTCCTGACAAAACCCCGAGTCTGGAGAGGCTCTGAGCATTTCGGCAAGTCGAGGGGAGGAAGGGGATTTGCCCTGTCCCTTTGTTCTTCGCGCTTTGGTGACCATTACGTGATATCGGATGAGATCAGACTTCGTCTTCATGGACCGATTCCTCTTTGTTGACATGTCTCTTGTCGCCGAGCGGACGCAAACAAGAGCAGGCCACGGGTCAATGCGGTCAAACAAGCCAAGGGAGCCATCAGAGACACTCAAATTCAACGTCGTCGACCCGGCCCTAAATGCCGACTCTCTGACCCGAAACCAGCCCCCTTCAGGGATCCCGTCCGTCTTCGCAGGCGCAGCACGTCCACATGCCTACGTAGTAAGTTTACTTATTCATAAAATCGTCACATACACTACCTAGTGCTACGGGATACCTGTAGTGCGTATCTATCTAGGGATGACTAGGTGCCTGGAGCAACCTTTCTCAAGTCGTCCCATTTCAACATCTCCAGGAGCGCGCCCAATCACCTCCCGTCCCAAGCGACGCAGGACACTCTGTCCACCGTTTTCGGATCCGAAGCGTCTGGTCCCGCTGGACGTTTGTTTCCCCCCTTGTTCCCTTTTCGTCTTCCTGATGCCAGACAGACGCGGGCGGGCTGACTTTGGGCTGACTGTGTCGAACTGGCGAGAGCACATCTCGGCAGTTGTTATGCCCTCGCTATCATCGCGCTGCTGACGCGTTTCCATCCATTCTCGGCCCTGCAATCCGATACTCTCTCTCTCTCTCTCTCTCTCTCACTTCGAGTTTCGGCCTCGGCCGTCTCACTACTGTACCACCACCCAGCCGCCCCGGATACCTACCGTAGTGTATGTTCTACGTAAGGCGTACAATCGCACTTGTGACAACCCATAGGTTCCGTTCCCCGCACCCGCATCATCGATTCCACACTCGCCGCAAGGGTCAAGAGGGGGCTGGGGTGGGTTACATTACAGCACGTTTGACGTGCTTCTCAAACTACTGTGCTTCCCTCTGCGTAGGTACGAATACGTATGTAGTAGAGTCTTCGTCCCGCTGCGCCTCGGCCAGGGCTGAGAGGCCACGCTCTCGGATACGCCTCTCAAGGCCATACGCGGAGAAAGAATCGGTCCTTTCTTTCCAACTGTGTCGCTATTATTGTATACCTGGCGACCTCACGAGGAACCAACCGCCGCCGCACCAATGAAAAGAAGAAGAGAGTCATATCCCAAGCCTTCCGACCAGAACAGCGATATTCCGCCGTCTCCCGATAGCAAACTCAGTCATCAACCCATTCTAAGTTCGCCCGGCAAATAAACCCGGGCCTCTGGGAATCCAGAATCACTAAACCAAGCCAGCCGTCCTATCTGCCGGGCTTGTCCAGCCAGCCCAGCCAGCCCCCAAGACCGCCATCCGGTCCCTAAAGCCTTCCACAGCACGTGTCCCGGGGGCCTGATGCACCCGGGCCAGCTGTTAAGGAGCAAAAATGACAATGTTCTAGGCCTTCAAACCAAGTCCCGAGGCTCTGGACCGCACCAAGAACTGCACCACCACGGCTTACCGCTCGCCGCTTCTAGCTAAGACGCATTCACTGCCCTCCAATGCGGCGGCCCTCTCTCCCTCTCCATCGCCCTCGAGATCTCTCCACCTATATTTCTCTCTTGTGGTCAAGCGCAATCGTACTCTGTCCAGTCAGGGCCCTCCTGATCTTCCTTTCGTCCCAAAGCCGGAACGGCGGATAGGTTCCCCCTACGGAAACCATATCAGCAACAGAGTACCTAACGCCGTTCAGGGACCGGCCCTTACGCTCCCCGTTACAAATTCCCTCTCATATCCATCTGCCGAAGTCCCCACGGCCTGCGCGCACCCTTGTCCCCCGCCCACCCTCCCCAACAGATCCAGTGTCACCTACGTGGCGTCGCAACCTCCGAAAGCCGAAGCATTCTCGGCAGTTGTTTTTTTGGCGTGGGCTTTCTCTGTCACCCAAGACTGCGCGGTCGGCCGCCGTCTCCCCCCTCGACCCGACCCAGACGCACAGCGTACGGCGAGAGACCGGGCCCGCCGTCGGGTCCCATCGAGAAGGGCACGCGCTGTCCGCTCTGCGCCGCCCCTACGCACCGTACCACTCCTACTGCCCTTCCATGGCACGCGGACGGGATCGATCGGGGACCACGTGGAAATAGAACAAAACAAGCCGCTTCGGGTTTGCGAACACGGGCGATCTATTCCTTCGACGAATTCCCTTTTGCAGGGCAGGCCTGTTTCCGGCCCAAATTATCACCCGAGTTAAGCTTCGCCGTCCCGGCAGGATCGCCGGCGGCGTTCGGCATCGTGCCAGCGTCGCATCGTGACGGCCGTCTTGACACCCTTGAATGAATGAGGAGAATGTGCGTCGTGTACCACGGCAATGTCAAACCCAACCCAACCCCCCGGTTTAAGCCTTCGCACGATGCGACGATTGGGACTTTAATCAGTGCGTTGGCCATTCCAATCACATAAGATTACGGCTGGGTCGGGTTTGAGACGTAGGAAACGCCGAGCTCGAGTCATCCACGGGTGCGTCGAGGACCCGAGCGGAAACCCTGCCAGAAGTTTGGTCGGGCGAGAATGTTTAACTAGACTGGGCTGTGGAAGCCACTTTCCTTTCCGGCTCGATACGCTGACAACATCTCGCCATGAAGCTCGATTGCGTTCAAAGAAACTGTCGAGCTTTCTGAAGCTGGGGATTCTCAGAGCTCGGATATGTAGGGATCCAGTTATTCACCGTGCAATCCTCTGACGAGTACGAGCCCAATGATGCCCGCACAGCCTAGCCTGTCCCTCCTTTGAGTGCAAACTGCTTCTTGGGTTTCAAGTCACGCAATTACTGAGTTGAGTGTTTCCGTTCTGGATTGAAGGTCGTTGGAAACTTGACAGAGCCTGATTCAACTCAGTCGCTGCCATGGTTGGGTCCGCCAACGAAATGTACATATCCTTCCAGACGATATGGTGTAGTCTTATCTCATATTGCTTCGAGAATGATGACAACTGTACACGGCCTGCCAAGAAGGAACTATTTGTGAGAGGCACAGTTTGTGTACGAACCAATCAACAACCGCAGATGACGTGCCAGCCTGATACTGGCAGAGGCTCAGCCTTCCATCCCAACCAGAGCACTTCTTGAGTCATCATCATTCACTGCCTATATCGCCATATTGACTCGCAAGGGCGTTTTGAACATGTTCAGCTGGTTCTGGTTGCGTGGAGAAGATCGTTTCTTAAGAAACAGCTTCAACAACATCTTTGACAGCTCGTCATGGCCAGCCGACCGCCCCGCAAAGAAGACTTCCAGATCGCCATCATATGCGCACTACGTGTCGAATACGATGCCGGTAAACTCATTTTTGATGAGTTGTGGTCCAAAGACAAAGAGCCTCAGCGTAATCTATCAGGAGGTTCTGGCTATATAGAAACAGGTCGGATAGGAAACGACAACGCCATCCTGTGTCTCCTCCCCGACATAGGAAAGCTTAGTGCGGCGGCGACAGTAACCTGGCTTATTTCAACCTACACCGAGCTTAAACTAGCCATCTTGACTGGCATCTGCAGCGGAGTGCCCAGCCCGAGGACCGATAATGAGATCTTGCCTAGAGATGTGGTAATCGGTAAGAGCTCCTTTCTACATAGGCCGTAACTATCCTGGCGGATATTCTCGAAACTACACTCTCGAAGACGGACCGGACAGAGGCACACGCGCCATCTCCGCCATGTTAAAATCTCCCTTTGGCCCGATTGACCTGCGGGTCCGTACCTTCAAGATGTTTGAGCAGCTCCAAAAGACGGAGGCGGGTCATAGAACGTATTACCACCGTCCCACTGCCGACGAGGGCGTACTTTTGGAGGCGAGCTATCCGCACCGGCATCGAGAATCTTCGGAATGCATCTGTAATGAAGGCATCACATGTGCCGAAGCAAGCACGGCATCGTGTAAGGAGCTTCAGTGTGATATGGGACGTCAAGTATTGAGAAACCACCTTGGATATGGGAGAAGGCAGCGGTTAGGAGAGAAAGAAAACATCACGAGCACACCAGAATCAAGGATACACATCGGCCGTGTAGCCTCGGGTGATTTATCATGAAATCGGGCGGACCACGAAACAAGATTGCCAGAAAGCATGGCGTCATTGCCTTCGAGAGGGAGGCAGCCGGTGTACGGGATGAAATACCATGCGTAATCATCAAGGGGGTGTGTGACTACGCCGACGGCCACAAGGGCAACGAGACTTGGCGGGATTTCGCCGCTGCAATGGCGGCTTCCGCGACCAGGGCGTTTCTCGAGATCTACGAACAAGCAGAAGAATCGACGACCGAAGCGTTTCTCGAAAACAAGGAGCAAGCAAAAAGACCGACGCCCACTCGCACTCAACGTACGTACTCACTCCGATGCACGACGGCTTTGCTAAAGTTCAAAAAACCCAATTCCGCTCAAGGAGAACCCATACTTCGTTGGACGATCCGACATACTAGAACGCACCAAGCAGGTCTTCAGGGATAGACACAATGAACATCGACAACTCGCTACTGGACGATCCCTGAGAGTAGTGCCCTACGGACCTGTCGGCATAGGGTATTGTAACCTTGATATTTGAAGATATGTGTCGCTCACTACATTGATACAGAAAAATGGAGATTGCGCTTGCTTTATGTATCCTGGTTACTGGATGCTCACCCTAAAGTCTCGGTGTTCTGGGTTGATGCAAGCACCGCAGAGAGATTTCGCGAAGCATATCACTCGATCGCTAAAAAGCATAACATTCCCGGATGGGACGACAACGAAGCTGAAATTCTTTCCTTGGTGAAGATTTGGCTGGAGAGAGAGTACCGAGTCCAGTGGGTGATGGTCGTTGACGGTGTTGAGCGCACGGAGTCGCTCTTTTCGCAGCCTGGAAGAGCATCGCCGACGCACACCAACTGACCCAAGCTGATTTGGAATGTTACATGCCCGAATATCGTCACGGAACGATTCTGTTCACAACCAGGAACAAGAACATAGAGTTGAGGCTTGCGCAAGGAGGGCCCGTTCTTGAAGTTGGTAAGATGGGCGAGAGTGAAGCGCAGCAGCTATTTCGAAGGATACTTCGAATCGATAACCTTGGAGACATTGCGACTCTTTGTGTCCGGCTTGAGCATGAGCCGCTATAAATCAATCGGGACGCTTGGTATTTACGTGTAAACAACTTGTCAGTCGGCAGGTACCTCGACCACTTCGGCGCCAGCTATGCGGATCGACAGAGAGACGATGGCGTTTCCGCCCCCGAAGCTTCGGCTTCCTATGACTCGCCCAAGGGCTCGCTCTTATCGTCGACCCTATCGCGTCCAAATGATCAAGAGGATAAGAATGAGAAATCGTCTGTAGACGATACGTCTACTACGGAGCGGCGCCATTCGGAAGCCAACACGACTGAAGGCGCAAGCACAACCTACAGCGATTCGGAGAGCGGCGCAAGCTCCAGTAGAGATAGCCGGCTATTCAGCGAGAAGCTCGCATCTAAAAAGCTATCGTCACTCGAGGAAGAGACTAATCATACAAGAGACCACGATGCAGGCAAGCAGAATGTCGAGAACTTCTACAGCCACACGGAGACCGCTGACAGCCGCCCTGACGACGACGACGACGACGACGACGACATCAGGTCCCTGGTTCCGGAGCCAGAAGACATCCAATCCCAAGACGGGTCAGGAACCGCCAGTTTAGTCTTCTCACCCGATGGAGTTTGGTTGGCTTCGGGTTTATGGGCGTCAGGTAAGGGAGTAATGATATGCGGCATCATCGATACTGGATAGCTTTCCGATTTCCCGACTTTTCCCATATGCTCCAAGGTCTATGCATCTCTGTTCGCAAACAATACCATGGAATACCGACCCGAACTCTGCAGCAAAGACAACACGCTTGGGTATCATCAAAACAACGACCTCGCGACTAACAAATACTTCAGCAGACGACGCGACACGCATGTGCCCCCTCTCTCTCTCTCAATTGGCGGCAAACGCCGGAACCGTCTTGCCCCTGGACGTGGCGTACGTCCTGGCACTCCGCTTCAGCAACTCCACCATGGCCTGGACGTCTTCTTCGCTACGTTCCAACTCCCACGCCAGGGCCTCCATCTCCATCCACGGCCTCGTTGTCAATATTCCCAAGAGCTTCTTAGCGTCGTCTTCGGGCCACGGCTTGCTGGGTCCGACGGCGGCGGTCTCTGCTCGGTCCCCTGGCCCGGTCCGGGCCGGCGCTGCTCGTTGTGCTCCGCGACTTGTCCGTTGAGAAGACTGCGGCTGCGAAGAGGGCGCCGTTTGGGATGAGTACTGCGACGAAGATGCCTCTATCTGTGCCATTTGGACCGAACGCTGTCTGAGACGCTCCTGCAAGCGCATGTCGCAAAGCTCCCGTTGCCGTCGTCTCGCATCCTCCCACTCGCGCTGCTCCCGTTCCTTTTTGGCTCTCGACAGCAGTAACTTCTCCTCATAAAGCTGTTGCCGCTCGATCATCTCATCCGTCTTCTCCCATGTTTGCCCGAGTTCAGACTTGAAGCCTCGCAGATACTCACCCAGCCTTCCTCGGCTGGTCCTTTTCGAGAGCGACTGCTCCATTGGCCTTCTTCTTGCCAGGCTCGACTGCATTGCCTCGTACAGCCTCTCGATCCAGGCGACCACTCTCTGCATGATCTGCAACAATGTTTTGGTGAACCTCCCAGTGTATCGCGACCTTTCGGTTTCGGCCCCCTTCCGGAACACGATTTCGAGTATCTCCACGAGAAATGGAATGATCCTCTCGTAAAGGTCTACCACGAACCGTGGGGGCGGCATGTCTGATTCCTCACCACGGCTGGGTTCCTTCGCTTTATCTGCTACCGCGCTGACAAGACTGTCCACCTTCTTGATGGTCTGCCGCGCACTTGTCGCATCTTGGTCGTCCGAGTGTAAGTAGTCCCATTGCTGGTCGTACAGGGGCGCCCGCGGTATTCCCTCCCAAAATTCCCCGAGGTGACACAGCTCGTTCCATAGAGGACGCGTCCGTTTCGAGAGTTGCACTAGGTTGGTCACAAGTGGGGTCCTCTTGCGAGATTTGGTCCAGCCGTTTCCTCCCATTAGCTCCTTAATACTCTTTAAGAAGTAAGACTTGACTGGTGCTGTGGCCACTCGGTCTTGTCTCGTAGGCTTATTGAAGATGAAGTGATCATCAGGATATTCCTCTTCGCCTTCGTCTGAGGGCTCGGGAGGGGCCGGGCCCATGTCGATAACAAGGCGTTGGAGTTGCTCAGTTGCTGCGCTATACTGCGGCCCAGCCCCGTGGGCGGCATCTTCTGTGGCCCGACGTGTTTGTGCCGAGGGCGGTAGTCCTACGATGGTAGGGTCGTCGTATAACTGCTCATCTCCTCCGTTCTCTTCTCCGCCGCTCTCTTCCCCGCTCTCCTCCCCTTCGCTCCCATATCCGTCGTTCTCATCTGCATCGTCCACCTCCTGCTGGACAAAAAGACCGTTGCCGGCTTCGAGCTCCTCCGGGGTGTATACTCTGCGGCTTTGAGTTCTAGCAGACGTAACTTCCTGCGATCTGGGTTTACTTGGCGAACTGGCCCTGAACTCGTAAACGTCTCCGACGGGTTCGGTCTCGGCAGCATGTTCGGCGTTGCCCAGCATGACGATTCTTGGAGGGCGGCCCTCGTCGGTGTTTCTGGCAAGCCCCGTCGATCTGGTGACCCTGCTTATGTGATCGGGGGATCGGGGGGCTTTGGCGACCTTGGAACTGCGATTGTTCATGTGCCGTGTGCTGTTTGCGGCCTTGCGAAGTGTATCAACACGGAGATTCGTCCGTACATGTCGCCGATCGCGTCCCTTGGCCTGTTGGATTTGTGTGAGCATAGCGAAAGACAGGGGACTTGGTCGAGCTCACTTTGGGCCCAGTCGATAGAGCTGTAGTCGTGGAATCGACGGCATCTTCGCCTTCGTCGCTACGGTCCTCATGCTCACGCGTCCGTCGTCGTTTCCTTGTCAACGCTTCAAAGTCACGTACATCGTCGATTTCGACGTGGCCCAGGCGCTTGCTACGCCGGTTTCCGGAAGGACCGTCATCGGAGCTCGGCTGTGGAGGAAAGCCGTCATCGTTGCGCCCCACGGGCAGGCTCTTAGCCTGTCGCGGAGGCTGTCCTCGTCTGGCGGAGGTCGGCATGGTGACATTGAAAGTAGTGAGGCCAGAAAGGCGAAATAACTGTTGATGGCTAGAGAGCACGTCAAGAAGATGAAGCACGTGCCGCGTTTGTTGTATTCAAGCCGCTTGACGTCGCATTGTTGTGTTTACTGTAGGTACCTAGCTGATAGTTCCAAGCACGGAGGGGCCGCTCCAGAGCTCGCGCGCGCGACAGCAAACGCGCTCATCGTACCTCCCGACCGCACCGCACAGGGCTCCACCCTGCCATCGCCCCCCGGGTGGGGCCGAACAGTGAGTTTCCCATACTTTCCCCGCTGAGTCAGCAAATAAGCTTCCACAGAACCTGGGCCATTGGAAGCTTGATGCCACTAATAACTTCACCATGATGTTTGTTCTGGGTTGCGGAAAGATGCACAAGCACCCTATCGGCATTTGCACCCGAAAAGACAAACATCACGAATTGAATTTTTGGTTTCTCTCACGTTATACCAGCAAGTATTACGGAAGCAAGCGTGAAAACGGAAGCATCCGGTCTAACAACTTTACAAGTCGAAGCCCGCCACCAAAGTAGAAAAAGCATCCACGATTCTGACCTCCATGCTACTTTGAGAATGCCATCCGGTTTTCAATTGAGATGGATTTGACTTTTGACTTCAATTTCAACATCATTTCCTTGGCTTGACGTACTCCACCTCGTCTTCCACCACAGCCCTGAATACGACGATCCTGTCACTATCTCGCCCATCTCGACGTCATTTGGTCGGGTTTCCAACCTGGCCGAAGTCTTGCAAATGCAACACACCATCACAAAGGGCTGTTACTCCACATCCGAGCCGGGACCTGTCGCATAGGAAAGGGCTCGTCGCAACGTGCCAGTGACTCTATGCTAACCCAAGTCCAAACAAAGTTGCATTAGCATAGGTATCTAGACGATAGGTTCGGACACACTTTTAGAGACTCCGGTAGGATAGAAGAACCAGCATCATAGCAGTCACGGTTTTCACAAATCCATCAGACCTAAGCTAGATAGATGCCCATACAATCGGCAGGAAAGCCTACCCTGTTCAGCCCTGGCACACGGACGTGTTGAGCATGGAGGTCCATGTCAAACAACGACGTGTTCCAACACGACAGCGATCCAGCTCCACCCCCGTTTCACACCACCTGCCGGAGGCTGATCTCCTATTCGTTTTCTTACTTGTCGTTCAGTCCCTTCTTCAACACCGTAACTCTTTTCCGCCTTGGCAACTTCGTGCCGATCGTGCATCATGCGGCGTAGCACTTTTCGTCTGAATGCTGCGACATGTTCCGACCATTTTCTTCGTTTCCCTGGGCCAGAGCTTCATGCCGTCACTCTCGAGCATCGAAATGCTCTCTAAGCATCTGTGGTCATCTTCGTTTCGTCCCGTCTGGTATCTTGAATAGCCTCGACAAGGATGCCACCAAAAAAGATAATGCCGTCCTTGGTTGGTGGCAGAAGGTTGCTGTATATGCGTTCGATCGCCGGATGAATTCTGTGGTTGTAGGAAGCAGCGGTATACTTCTTCTGGCCGCTTGCAAGATTCACTCATCTGGATTATACACCAGGTGTTGTAGCTTCCCCCCCCCCCAACTCCAAGGCGAGGCAGTTTGTTATTCGGCGGTGTCCAGCCCTTTGTTGCTTGTCTTCGTCCTCGTCTCGTCTCCTAGAAGTACAATTGTCAGGTATCTTGCCCAGCAACGAGATTGGTTTAATGTCCACTCCTTTTCGAACCGAATATTTACGACATGCCCCGCCTTGAAGGTTGGTTATTGCCCGGTATGTTTTTCGGCGTTGGAATCGCACTTCTCTTTGGCCAGGCACTGGCCTCGCCTCACGCCCTTCAGCAACTCCGCCAACGACAAGGCAACGACTGCCCGCCCATACATATATTCGGCGCGAGAGAGACGACAGCGCCGCCGGGCTTCGGTGCGGCAGCTGGAATCGTGGACGATCTCACGAAAGCGAACGAGGGGGCCACGAACGAGCCCATTGTCTACCCTGCCTGCGGAGGATCGGCTGACTGCTCGGGCGTGAGCTACGCCGACTCGGTGAAGAACGGGACCGCGGCTGTCGCTACAGCCGTCAACGACTTCAACAAGAAATGCCCGAAGACGAAGATTGTTATGCTGGGATTCTCGCAGGTGAGTTGGCAGACTGCCTGCACATAGATTCGAATGCTGACCCGTGCCAGGGAGCGCAAATCATGGATAACGCCTACTGCGGCGGCGGAGACACCGTCGAGGGCGTCAAGGGCACCGACGTGCTCATCTCCAAGGAGGCCTTGGAGCAGGTCAAAGTGGCCATCTTCATGGGCGACCCTCGATACGTAGCCGGACTCCCCTACGAGGTCGGAACTTGCAAGACACAGGGGGTAAGTTCACGTCACCAGGTCGGAAGCTGCGGATCTGTTGACACAAGCCAGTTTGCACCTCGACCCCAAGGGTTCCAATGTCCAAACGGGGACGACATCAAGTCGTTTTGCGACGAGGCCGATCCCTTCTGCTGCAACGGCAACGACCCCGTCGCGCATCTGCAATACCCAAGTGTCTACGGTGACCAGATCAAGCAGTTCGTCAGCGACAAGCTGAAATAGACGTTCACTCCAGAGGAGAGAAATCCCACCGCGAACGGTTAGAGAACCAATGGCAGACACAGACCAGAGAAACTTGCGACCCGGCTCGTACTCGGAGATGTGCGGATGAGCAGCCCATTCCTCAAAAGGCCGCGCGGCCTCGTGGGGATAATGACTATTTCGAAACACAGGTCATTGTTGGTATTTTCGTTTCCATCTATCTCGAGTCTCTACCGCGCTTCCCTAGATTCTCCGGGCGTAGGATTTCGGCCGAAAAGTACATACAAAAAGAGATGCCCATACCTAGAATCAGGGAGCGAGTCCCATAAGCGGCGCTCAGACACGGCCGAGGTTTGGATAGAAAACCTAAGCATAGACGTAGTTTACAATAATCACAGCCCGTTCCGAGACGCGGCTTGGTTTCCACTTGGTCCCCTGCGAAGAGCCCTTGATTACAATGCAAAAGAAGAGAAATCCGCCTAGGACCGAAAGTCAATTGAGAATCGTGTTTCTCAGGCCGAGATCCTCCAAGAAGAATCTAGCAAATGGAGGAAGTTCCATCCTGGTCCAATCAGTCAATGAGACAGAGGGAGAGGGAGAAGAAGGACCCCGCGGTCCGGTCCGGTCCCGCTGACTAAGGCACTGTGTCGTCACTTGCCCCTCCATGCTTCCTTCACCTTTCCGTCCGCACGACCACCTGGAGCTGTCTGAGCTGGCACACCTACCCTAGGTAGGTACCTACATACAGCTAGCTACCTCACCGAAAACATCCCACCTTATTCTGACATAGCAAAACGCTTGTTCTGCGCACCGAAACACGCACACATACACACACATACACACCATGGACCCTCCAGCATCGTCGACGACGGCGCCACCGCCGCCGCCGCCGCCGTCGAAAACACCCCAGCAGCCCGCCTTCCCCTCCATCAAACCCCTGCCCCGCGCCCCGCGAAGCTTCCAGGCCCCCACCAAGCGCATCAACACCGGCACCGACCTCTCGACCTTCCTCACGACGACGGCCTACCGCGACATCCTCCTCTTCCTCCTTCAGCTAAACCGCTCCCTCTGCCCTCGCCGCCCGCCTGGCGGCGGCGGCGGCCCCGCCACGACCTACCCGTTGACCTCGCTGCCGCCCCCTGCCCGCCTCCCGCCCTCCATCGCAGCCCTCCAGAACCTCCTCGCCGCCGCCGAGTCCCTCATCGACCTCGCGCCCCCGGACCCGGGCCCCCGCCGCTTCGGCAACGTCTCTTTCCGCAAGTGGCACGAGCTCCTCGCCGAGCGAGCCCCCGCCCTGCTTGCCCAGCACCTTCCCGACTCCGTCCTCTCCTTCCCCACCACGCCGGGCTCCGACCCGCCCTCGTCTGAGCTCCTCGCCTACCTCCTCGGCGCCTTCGGCTCGCCGCAGCGCCTCGACTACGGCACCGGCCACGAGCTCTCCTTCCTCGCTTTTCTCGGCTCCCTCTACAAGCTCTCCTACTTCGCCGACGACGTCCCGGCGTCCCCCACCGCCGCCTCAGGCGAGCCGGACACCGCCGCCCTCGACCGCACCATCGTCCTCGGCGTCGTCGAGCCCTACCTCCGCGTCGTCCGCCGCCTCATCCTCACCTACACCCTCGAGCCCGCCGGCTCCCACGGCGTCTGGGGCCTCGACGACCACTCCTTCCTACCCTATATCTTCGGCTCCGCCCAGCTCACGAGCCCCGTCACCTCTGACGCCGACCCCATGCCCACCGAGGGCTCCGTCCGCGGCGCCCCCAAGACGGGCGACATCGTCAAGCCCGCCGTCGTCGAGGCCCAGCGGTCCGAGAACATGTACTTCTCCGCCGTCGGCTTCATCAACGACGTGAAAAAGGGTCCCTTTTGGGAGCACAGCCCCATCCTCTTTGACGTGTCGGGCGTCAAGGACGGGTGGGGGAAGATCAACAAGGTAAGGGTCTATATACCCGGTTCTGTGTGGGCCGTACCAAGGAACGGGAAGCGCGCTGACATCCCCCCCCCCCCTTCCCCTTCCCGCAGGGCATGCTTAAAATGTTCAACGCAGAGGTCCTCCAAAAGTTCCCCGTCGTCCAGCACTTCACCTTCGGCTCCCTCTTCTCCTGGGACCAGGACCCAGACGCCGCCCCCGTCTCGCAGTCAGTCCACGCCGCCAACCAGCCGTCGTACAACTACCCCGCAACCACCACGCCCCCGCCCGCTCAGGGCGCAGGAACGGCGGCGCCCTGGGCGACCGGGGCGCCGGGCCGCATGCCCCCGCCGCCGGGCGGCGCAGGCATCCCCTACACGACGCGTCAACCGTCGGGACCTTCGTCCGCGGCGGCGGCGCGGGCACCGCCCGGTCCGGGCATGATGCCGATGCCCCCCGGCGCGCAGCAGGCCAGGCAGGGCAGCGGGGCCGGCACGACGGATGCGCAGATCACGTTGACCAAGGCGCCGTGGGCCAAGTGAGCAGGGTTCAGCACCATGAGATGAAGACGACGATGACGACTTGTCCGCTCCGCTGGTGTCGTTTCCGAGTATGATTAAAAAAAAGGGAGCCTCTAGGTCCGTCGAGGAGGGACGAGCGCCAGCATCAATCTGAGAGGAGGGGGGGCAAAAAAGGGGGGTGGCCGAGCAAAGATCTCGAGCAGCCTGGAGAGCTGCTGCGTTCTAACCCGAGATGTTGCGCCAGAGGGCTTCCCGCTGATGAACGAACGCACCCGCGTTTCCCCTGTATTGCTCCAATTGCTGGTTTCACGCAAATCTGGCAATTGAAAGAGAAAAAACAGCTTGCAGCTGTGTTGATGGTACGGATTAGTCACGGCATTTACTCATTCAAAAAGCACGGGCGGCTTATACTCCTTCGGAACAGTGTAAGCAAGGCACGCTTGATTCGACTACTAGACTAATGGGTATCCGACAATTAAGCAAATGAACCTACTAGACCAACCAAAGGTCTAAGCAAGAAAAATCATGCAATTTCCTTCCGCTTGCATCCCCCTCCCCCTCTCCGTGATATGCTGCCGCGGCTTGACTGGCGGTAAACGTAGTCTGCGACTCCGTCTGCCTCACCCGCTACGGCAGCCGGACACTTTCTTTTTCTATTTTTTTCTTTTTTCGCAGGACCAGATGCTAGACACTCGGCAGCGCCGTCTAAGCGGCGGTGGCCTCCTTCTTCTCCTCGGCCGGCTTCTCCTCGGGCTTGGCGGCCTCGGTGGGGGCGGCGGCGGGAGCAGCGGCGGGCGCAGGCGCAGGCGCAGGGGCGGTCTCGGCAGCCGGGGCGGCGGCCGGAGCAGCGGTAGCGGGGGTCTCGGTCTTGGCGGGCTCAGATGCGGGAGCGGTGGCGGGCTCGGGTGCCTTGGGTGCCTCGGCGGCTACTGCAGGGGCAGCGGGGGCGGCAGGAGCTGAGAAGCGAATTGTCAGTTCATGCAGTTTCGAAGCGGCCGGGGTGTCTATTTCAACATACCAGGCTCGGGAGCCTTGGCGGGCTCGGTAGTGGCCGGGGCATCGTCCTTCTTGGCTTCGGGCTCGGGGGCCTTGGCCGGCTCAGCAGCAGCAGCAGCAGCGGGGGCAGGGGCAGCGGGCTCGGCTGTGGTTTGTTTGTCAGTGGCCGCTTCACCGAGAACGGAAGGGACGCCGGATGGGAAAACATACTGGCCGGGGCAGCGGCGGGAGCTGCGTCGGTCTTGGTGGGCTCGGTGGCCGGAGTGGTGGTGGTGGCGGCGGGAGTCTCTGCGGGCTTGGACTCGGCGGGCTTGGGGGCTTCGGCCTTCTTGTCGGCCTTCTTCTTGAAGATGGCCTTGAACTTGGACTTGAGGTTGTCCAGGGCGTCGATGGCTGTTTGGAGAGAGGACCGTGTTAGTGAGCATTTCTTGGCATTCGCGGTCGGGGTCGTTTGGGTCCGTCTGTGGGAGATTCGATGTGTGATGTGATGCCTCGACGGGCAGGACGGGGCAAGGCGGTTACTCACGAACTCCAGGCATGGTGACGGATTGATTGCGCGGACGCAAGCTTCCAGAGGCAGGTGGTGTGTTGGAGCGTCGTGCGACAGCGTAAGCAGTGGTGGTTGATAAGAGCTACCGGCGAGAAAAGACGGGCCTTCCGTAGGGGACTGACTGGTTGCGACGAGGGGGAGAGCAGTCGGTCAGTCTTCTGAGGGAGGTATGGAGGAGACAAAAGAGAAATCAAAAAAGGGAAGACAGGCGACGATGCTGGGCTGGGGTCTCGAGATAGAAATAGACGCCCAGGGAAGGGGGTCGTGTCGTCTCAGCACAGCATAGCACAGCATAGCATAGGGTACGAAGTAGGTGGCACAAACAGTGTGACTGTTGCGGTATGCTTGGCATGAATGACCCTGGCCTGGCCTGGCCCTGCCCACACCGGCAGCACATCATTTAGGAGGAAGCAGCCGAGAGCGGAGGCCGTGGAGTGAGCGGGTTCCAAGGGAAAGAGCTGCTCCTGCTCCTGCTGCTTCTGCTGCTCTTGCTCTTGCTCCTGCCGTCGCTGCCCGGGTCCCGCGATCCTTGCACCACACGGTTGTACGATGTACATCGTTCCTTCTGCGCAGGGCGCGGCAGATAGAGAGAGCTAAACTACGTATCTCGGATCAAATGGGGCTGCATTACCGCCCTGGGAAGGGAAGCCTGGCTGAGGCAGTGACAATCAATGGGGGGTAGAAGGGGACCCACTCGGATCTGCTACAGGTACGGTACACGAGCTGCCTACGGATAACTTCCCATCCAAATTAGGTACTATACATGTCGTGGCGGCTGTGCTGCAGCTGCCATCCCTATCCTGCCGCACACGACAAGGGACGAATGGACGAATGGACGAATGAACCAACCGAACGAGTGACTGAGTGAATGAGCGAGTGGATACCTACCTTTTCTGAGCTCAGCACCCTCTCTCACTGAGTATTCGCCGCCAACTCTGCAGCCGGCTGCAGTAGCAAAACGTCTGGCCAAGGAACTGACTGACTGTCCATCATCATCGCATCCCGTTTTGCAAGTCAGCAACTCTAGAGATGAGGACTAGCGGCGGAGGCATGCGACCCTCCGTCTCTCTCTCTCTCCCTCCGCCGTCATCGCCCAAACCATGTAACACGACGAGGTTGCCTGCCATCCGCAGTCACCAAAGGGCGGACAAGAGAGCTCCTCTGCAGCACTCTGTAGCATTTAATAGCATCCCATCATCCGAGGTTCGCACAGCGTTCTTCGTATCGCAAAGAACAAGAGCTCCTGCAAGTCCGAAGTTTGATGAAGAGGATGGCCGGACGCCGGGAATGCTGAAACCCTGCTTTTCGGGGGGCTGCTTGCTTGCTTGCTTGCTTGCTTCCTCTGCTTGTTCGCTCGCTCGCCCGCCCGCTGCTGCAGACGCGGCCAAGTTTTTTATCTTAAACCCATCTCTTCGCCCCAGCCCTGTTCCCCCATCCGTCCCTATCAACGCCCGTCACCTCTCCCGCCCCATCTCTCCCGCGGAATCCAGGATTGCCCTGCTGCATTGGCTCGTTGCAGGTTGTGCGAGCGAAGCACGCGCAGGCGCAGACGCGACATCTGACGGAATGCCGTCATTCCCCAAAAAGAGTTGGGGGGGTTTTTGGTTCCAGGGGTCCGACACCACCTTCAAGCCAGCCCGCGTGCCGCTAGGCTGGTTCGGGGCCGAGGGAGAAGCTCCCACCCCTCGAGAAAGCAAAAGAAAAAAAAAGAAAGAAAGGAAAGGGAATGGGCGGGAAAGAGACAATCAGCGGGTACCAAAAGGTCAAACGTTGGATCCGTGGCTCGAGATTGCTTGAAATTGGCGCCGATGGGCCCTCCCTCGTCTGCCGGTGGCCGTTCATCTCGACTGGCCTGTTGATCTTCACCTAACTTGCCGCCGTGCTTTCGTCGGATCCGTAAACTCCAACGGAATGAATGGGGAGCAGACAGACTTCGCAGCCTCGTATCCGTCTCGTGCATGCGGATCGCAGCACAACTCTTGTGCGCAATCATCCCATGCATCCGCAATCATGCCATTAATCCCGTTGTCACTGGAAAAGAGAAATCACGGAGGGAAAAAGTCAAGAGGAAAAAAAGATTGGGGCTCAACCGTGGATCGAACACGGGACCTCTCGCACCCAAAGCGAGAATCATACCTCTAGACCATTGAGCCGTACCGAGCCAGTTATCGGCTGGAAGTGAAGTTGTTGCGGTGCCGTGGAGGGCGGGTTAGCAGCCTATGTTTCGTAGCTTGTGCACTGGCAGCAGGCCACCACGCAGTGCACTCGCCACGCTTACCGCTGCAGCGCGCGGCGCAGGGTCAAAAGCAACTCTTTTTTTCGGATGCCAGTCTGGCCTTCATGTACTTACTGGGGTTCTTGGGACATTTGGAACGGGGACCGGTGAGTGTCAAAATGCGCTTTGGGAAAGAACCCCCGAAACTACTTCCAGTGATGTTCGAGAGACGAGTTTGATTTTCGACAAATTTTTTTCTCAGAACGGGGGGAAGAGGTTAATGAAATCGGTGTAAGTGGCTCCCTCCCCGGCAGACCACCAAATTGGCTGCTGCTGCTACGGGCGGAGCTAAACCCGAATTACTGATTGGATGCGCCCTGATAAACTACAGGTACATATCTACCTACCCAAAAGCAAGGGCCGGCCTGCTGCAGCTGCCGATTTGCGGTTTGCACATGAACAGCAATCGACGGTGGAGTTGTTCTACTGAAGACCGGGATATCTAATGGCAATCACTTTCCTTCTCGCTTCACGTGGGGGCTTTCGCGATAGCTTCCACCAAGACAGGAAGTATCGACACTGCTTTGCCATGCTTGGTCTGTCCTCGACTCATTTTGGCGAGCTGGATGAACGAAGTGGGGTTTCTTATACAATTATGTTCAGTCGTCGGCCTCATTATCTTATTAGTCCTCGAAGCATCATCACATTCCAGTATTATGGCATCCAATATCGTGATGCTCAGACAACTTTCCCGTCAGCAGGAGAATGGACTCGAGCTGGCTCACTGGATCGTTTCAACCACCATCCTCGCAATGCAACAGCTTCGTAATCCCACAGCCTCATTTCCGACCACCAACTGAGCTGGTCCCCAGACGACAGCTCAGCCTGCATACTCGGCATCGATGTGCATCTCAGCTGCGACCGTGATACGCCAGCGCTGCTGATGCGGAAACCAGAATCCGGCGACAACCAATCATTGGCATTGGGCACCCCGTCCGCTTCGAGATGCTCTGCCACCGACACCCAACAAGCAGGCTGGCGCATCAGATTTCGGTACAGGCCAATCATGACAGCCGTCCATCCAGGCTCACGAATGACATACAAAAGCCCCAATGTGCTCGCTCCAACGCGATCAGGCGAGAGTTATGCACCGCCACCTCTCGTTTCCAGAGTTCGGGTCTAGGATAACGACCAGATGCGCGGACTGCCCTCCTCTAAGTCAACCTTCGCATCTTTTATCGGAATACGCACCGTACCAAAAGCCATCAGCATGCCTCCTCGAGCCAGGAAGAGTGATATCAAAGACGAGGAGTGGGAGAGATTCCAGCCGGATATCCGGAGGATGTACCTTACTGAAGACAAGAGTCTGAAAGACCTCTTGACAGTCCTCAGCGTGTCCTATGGCTTCCGGCCGAGGTTAGTTATCCGTTTTCTTCTCTCAGCTGTCTATCAGAGCATCCAGTCCCAGGGGCGCTTTAGGCTTCAAATCGCTTCTGCAATTTCAGTATAGTAACATACCTACAGTAAAGCCCAGCTCGAGTGGAAGCTGACGCAATGGCGCATGACCAAGAAGATGACCACTTCGGAATGGAGATATGTCCATCATCGCATTCGCAACCGCCGCGCCGCAGGTAAAGAAAGCAGGGTGTATCTTTCAGGCATCCGGCTGCGAGATGAGACGGTTGAAAAGGCAAGGATTCGCCATTGTTACGAGACGGCCCTAGAAAAGAGCATGGGAGGTTAGTTGTCACTTCACTGCTGTATTGTTCCTGGTTTGCGGACTATCGAGTTCTAACAGCCGTGGTCAGTTGTTGCACCACCGTCGCCAACAGATCTATCGCTGATCATACGGTCACCATCTCCCCATAGAGATCCCGAAGTGGACAACATGCACGGAATTCCTTGGTTAACAGCCAGACACTTTATCAAAGGTATGCTTAGTTGCTGATGTCTTCTGGGATATCAAACTTTTGACATTCATTCGGATACTAACCCATGCCTTGAAGACTTCAACGTTTCGGTGCCTGGCCGAGTCGGCAAACATTTCCGGCTTCCAGGCGAAGAGCTTCTCGTGTTTGCAACTGGACGTCCTCTAGTTCAAACCAACCATACAGATAGGCTCCAGTCGGCATTTGAGGCACTTTCCTTGATAATGCCCGAGCAGCTCCAACAAGACCATGTGAACCACGCCGAAAACCTCCTCCTGTCATCCAAGCATGGCAGCAACATCATAGGTTCTCTTCAGGTGATGTTGTTTCTCTTGTCCAACAACTTTCTTGACAGGGGTATTCCCTATCGTGAAGAGCATGATAGGGTCATCGAAGTATTGCTCGATGTGTTGCCCCAAACTGACGGTTGGGCGGCTTTGATGTCGCAGCAGTACACTGATCTTCCAGTGAGCATTCAATCGGCGCTGGACCGTCTGTTCAAGGAAGCTATTCTAAGATCCGATCTTGGGCTTGTCCGGTCTTTGGTTCAAATGGGTGTTGATGCCAATCAAGCCATGAACCGAATCCTCTCACAGTATGGAATTTCCAAGGCGGCAACCGCATTCGAATATGCAATCTTTACGAACAACGGGCCCTTGATTCAATTACTCAATGAGTCGCGCCCCAATCATCAAAGTAGCAATTTGGAACTGATACAGTCAGCTTGGGAATACCGGAATACCCCCAGCTCGACGTTGGTATCAATGTCCACTCTTCTATCGAATTTCGTATTCTTCCAGGAAGACGATGAAGAGGCTTGCAAACTGATCGAAAAGATCGCTTCCGTCGAGGCCTGCCCAATCGCTGAACAAGTTTTCGAATTTTTTCGAACAAGGCTTCGTACCCCAGCATCAAAGACGGAACTGCTCGTATCAGCTATCAGATCACGCAACAGAATTGTCCTGACACTACTCTCAGAGGACCGTGAACATGTTGGCGCTTATGTTAACCACACGAACAAAAGTCATGCTACACCGATAATGGCTGCTATTGAGGTCGGAGATACGAAGCTTTTGGAACGCCTCATTCACCTTGGGGCTTCTCTCGATCCACCGTCGTCGATCATGACTTCTTGTTCTCCCCTTCAATACGCTGCCTATGTGTCTAATGCAGACATGGTTCAGAAGATGCTGCGGCATGGAGCAAAGATTGACTACCAGTATCCTTCAAACTCCAGATTTGCGTGCCTTTTGAAGGATGGATTCGTGACGGGACTCGAATCAACCTATATTGGGAAAACTGCTCTGCAGTCGGCTTTGGTTGGAGGCAAGGGCGAGAATGCGATCTTCCTCCTCGAAGCAGGAGCAAATTTGGTCGGAGGCGAGCTGGCCATGGCAACTGCATCCCGCCAAGACGCGGTTGTTGGCGAACTTCTCGCCAAAGGAGCATCTTTCGAGGAGACCTTAACTATACCTGGCACACTCTCGATCCTGGAGGCTGCGGTTCTCGCACAAGACAGGGTTCTGATCTCGCGGACTGTCAATGTCAGCTCACAAGCTGCTATCGCGTCTTCTCTCTGCGCGGCTATATTTGTTGCCAAATCCACTTCTGATCTCAGCATATTCAAACTTCTCCTGGATCACATTTCAGTTATATCGCAGTCGGAGGACCTCTGGCTAGGTACAGCGATGTACTTGGCAGCACTATTCGGGGTTCCCGAAAGTGTGGAGCTGATGCTGGCATTGGGGCTGCGACCAGAGAAGTGTTGGACTATGTGGTCCTTTGGTGACAACCTCCGTCTACAAAAGGGACATGTCCGAGCGCCAGAAAATTATGTATCATGGCGTCAAGGCATTTTGACTATTCAGCCCTTGGTCCATGACCTGTTGGGGATGGCCCTCGAACTTTCCAAAGCTCGAGGACTTGACTTTTTCATTTTGCTACGACAACATGGATACCACCGGACTGTTCGGTATCCCGATTCCGACGGCTGCCCAAGTCTTGAACATCTTCAATGGCTACATAGCCTTGATGTGGAGATGACCCCGATCACACTCTCCGCTTCAATCATCAGGGGACGTCACGATGTCACTAAATGGCTAATTGAATCAGGTGTCGATGTTAACCTGTCAAGTAGAGATCTTCTGGGCGATGTGTTTGTTGTGACGCCTGTAGAGGCGGCTACTGTGAAGGTCAATCTGCCTCTAGTGGAGACGCTGCTGCGGCTTGGTGCCGACATCAACGCTTCTCATGGCCCTAACGGCGTCACTGCTTTGCAATTTGCTTCCATGAAGGGTGACTTTGGTCTGGTGCGCAAATTATTGGAGTTCCAGGCAGATCCAAATGCCCCAGGAGGGACCTTCGCGCGAACAGCGTTGGAAGGCGCCGCGAAGCATGGTAAATTGGATGTTGTTCAGCTACTCCTCAACTCTGGGGTTGAGACTGTTGGTAGTGGTCGTCCTCAGTACGTCCGAGCGATCAGATTTGCTCAGAAAGAGGGACATCATGCAGTGGCAAGACTGATCAAGTCCCATCGACCTTGGGAAGAGGCAGATCAGATATTATATGACGACAAGAACCTCCTTGATGACAACTACGGCGACGAATCGGATGAAGAGACCGAGGAAGAAACAGACGAGGAGTACAAGTCATCAAGAGGAACTTCCGAAGCCGAGTTCGAGGCCTTGAGAGTTCCGTGTGAAGTCCCTACGGAGAACCTCGAGGTGGACAACGCAAAAGGCGGCGATCCCAACTCTGATTTCAGCGAAGGATGGTCCTCGGGGTACCTTTCTCTGGTGCCGAATGGCATACAAGAAGGGCTCGCATACGGTGTTGACGAAAGGGCAGAACTTCCAGGAGACGTAATTTGGAAGGAAGCCTACGAGACGTTCATCTCAGAGCTACCCTGGTTACCTATATGGGAAGCAGAATAGACTGAACACGGTGAGCGAGATTCGAAATTGACGTCAATTAAATTTCGCGTGTATCCAACTTTCCTATTCATTGGGCTAGGAGGTTGTCTTTATCTAAAAGAAACAATTTTTTGCACCTAACACAGAAGCCCAGGCAGTCTTAATGAAGCTTAAGCTCATTGACTTCCTCTAATGTCTATGCTTAATTTAACGTTTATACCTAAGAAGCAACAGTTCTATCTTGTTGTCCCTAAGCAGTAGTAGCTCTATATTAAATAATAATAAGTAGAATAAAACTTCCTTAGTTGCCTACTTTTCACGCATATATCAGCTCGAGCAAGAGGTGTCCCATTCTGAAAACGGTCCTAATATTTTTTATAGAATAATCTAGACCAGGATCAGGGGAAAAAGGCCAAAAAAAATTGACACGCCCAAGGATTGAACTTGCGCGTCACGCGAGGTAACCAGAGAGGCCCCGATCGTGATATTTCTTTTGCCTCTTCCACCGCTAGACCATGTGCTCCTTACAGCCTAGCGCCTTGTTGGTTACACACAGTCTAGCGGTCCTGGTTGGGGAGGGGAGCGGACATTTGCCTAGATAAAGGGCCCGGTCGAGGCAGATGCTGACCGGAGAGGGAGGGGGCGAAGGAGGGCGATTTCCACGGTACCCACGACCTCACCTCGCGATTCCACGTGACCGGGTCGGCCGACGAGGGCGTGTACGTGGTCCAAGTCTGCCGAGCTGCTGCCTCGCCGGGGAAGCCCTCATCCACTCGACCGGGAAACTCTCGAAGCGAGCAGACCTGAAGGAACGAGTCTCTCTGACTCATTCAGCAAAACTCGAAACGAAAAAAAGGATTCAAGGAGAGTGGAGAGAAGTCGGCGAAGAAAAAAAAAAGGGGGTGGGTATCACAAACGTATCCTGTCCTCCAGCCACTCCCGCACAGCCTCCTGTCCCTGCTCGCCGAGCTCCAGGCCCTCGTTCTCGCCGGCGTCGACGACGCCGACCCGCCTCTCGGCCTCGGCGGCATCGTCAAAGTCCTCGTCCCACGCCGCCCGCGCCTTGAACTCCAGCTTCTCGAGGCTCCGCCTCATGAGCTCCGCCAGCTCCGTCGTCTGGGCCCGGAACGTGTGCCCGGCCACCTGGCGCCGCCTCCTCGCCGTCCTCGAGGCGAGCTCACTGGCCAGCGACGACGCCGTGTTCCTGGCCCTGCGCTGGGGTGCCGGCTCGGTCGGCGGGGAGTCGTGGAGGAGCAGCGTCGAGGGCAGCTTCAGCGTGGACTTCCTCGGGGGGAACATGAGCGCGCTGCGTCTCGGTGCCGGGAAGGCGCCGCCGCCGCCGCCGCCGGCGGCGGCGAGGCCCAGTATGTCCGACGGCTTCACATCGCTCGTCACGGAAGACAGCTTGTCCAAGAAGGAGGTCACGGCAGCGGCCTGCGTGAACGTCGACGGCGCCGTCATGCCCGCCGTCTGGAAGAACAGGCTCGGGCTCGCAAAGGGGTCCAGCAGGTCCACCGGCGCGCGGAACAGCTCAGGCACCTTCGTCTGCAGCATGTGCAGCGGCGAACCCTCCTCGGGCCGTGGCGGGAGCTTCTTGCTCCGCGCGGTGGCCGGCTTGTTGATCTTGTGATCCGGCAGGAACATGGACCAGTTGTAGATGCCGTTCCAGGCGACGAGTCCGCGGACGGCCATGCGCTCATGGTTGTGCGACTCGGTGAGGGCCAGGGAGGCGGCGATGCTAGCGCCGGCGTGGGAGCTGTAGACGTACACGTCGCGGCGGGCGCCGCCGAGGGGCCGCAGGTTCTCGGTGATCCAGGTGTAGCCGGCGAGCGTGTCGTGCAGCGGCGTCGGCCATTGCAAGGGCGTGGTGAAGTCGTGCTCTCGGTCGACGGTGCTTGGGGATTCCTGTTGGGTTGGGGCCGGAGCGGACCACCTGTAGTTGATGACGGCGGTTGGGTACGGGTGAAGGAACCGGGGGACAACCGGCCGTGTACCCGGGGCTGGTGAGAAGGGGGGGATGTACAGCACCAGCGGGGTTGAGGGGGCATGGCGTGTGATATTGTGCAGGCTGAATAGGCGTCAGCATTGAAAGCACGGGCGGTTGGGAATATAAAGGATATGTACTCACTCTACTGTGATGCTTCCCGAGGATGCACAAACAACCTCGACAGAGTCGACGACGGGTGAAGGGTCATAGTGGAAGCATCGCCGTTGAAAGATGCGGCCCGAGTGAAGACGAGACAACAGCCTGGGTCCCGGCCATCTTCTCATCGTCTAAAAATAAGAGATAACACGCGGCCGATATCGCGCACGTCGCATGGTTCAGTTTGTCTCTTACTCACGCAAGTCCTCACATGAGCTGTTGTTGCATGAAAACCACTATGCACGATGTAGATGAGTAAGTAAACACCGGGCGGGGACGCAATTTTTCCGCGCTTTTCTGACTGGGGGGATCCTTCGGGCCAACCAACCAGCGGCCAAATCGCCCTCTCCGCATCCCGCATCCCAGCTACCTACATTAGCTCTGCGTCCAGGATGCCAAGTCTTCGTCCGCCCGTTGGCTCGGGGCAAAGACCGTTTAAAACGGGGTGTCGAGAGACATCTCGTGGCCGCCAGATAAGCCAAACCAGCGTCCCCTCATGCGCCCGTCGCTTGCTGCCATGAGGTGTCACCGTGCGGCATCAAAGATCATGGGCCCTCCTCGTTTTTGCATGCATGCATGGGCAGCCTGACCTGGCCGATGATCGACTACAACCACTCGAGCCTTCAGTGACGTGCGGTCCATGGCGGACACACGGGAAGGATGAATGAACGAAAAGGGCCATGCCAGGGTCGACGCCGCTTCGACGCGATAACCGCGCAGATACGAACACGGCTGCTTTGGGTGCTCGAAAGATCGTCGGACTTCCGCTGCCAGTTTCCAATGCCTTCGAGCTTCCCAGGGATCAGCGGGACTGGAACAGACGCACACACACACACACACACACACACAGACACAGATACACACCACCACCCCCACGTTTTTGTTTCGCCTCCCGAATGCGTGGAAACTAAAACGTCGTCTGGTGTCCCGGCGGGAAGAAAAAACGTCAAGTGGCCAGTGGGCGAGTGAGATGAACGAGGCTAAAAACGCCGTCTGCACACCCTCTCCGAACCGCCGACAGACGTCATCGCAAGGCGCCTCCCTCTGTCTCTGGCCGGGGGCATCCCAGCCAAGAGGGTCAGAGAGGAGCGACGCTCTAGTCAGAGACCACCACTGGATTGGGCCTGGACCTTGGGGAGTTCATGTTGACATTTTTTCCTTTTAATGACGGGTAATCTTCCAAATTCTCCCCCCCCCCCCTATCCGTCGAGACCCTCTTTCAACGTTGCCAGGGTCTTCGTGAAGGTATTCGAATCGGAATAGTGAGCTCGACTATAAGATAAAGGTCGCCCAGAGTGAGAATCCGAATCAAAAGGACCCTCTATCAAGAGGCCCTTTGTTAAAGATATTTTCTGACCTGGGTAGTCAAGCATCGTCTTTTTCCCCACAGCCCCAGCCAGAGAAACCACAACCACAGTTGGGAATGCCTTCACCCCGGGCGCGCCACCACCGCCACAACCGCCGCCACAACCGCCGCCCCGACCAGCCGACGCCGCCGCCGCAATGAACGACGCCGACCTGGGCGACACAATCGAGGAGCGCATCGGCCAGCTCGAGGAGTCCAAGGCCCGGTCGGACAAGCGCTTCGCCAACGATGACGCCCACCTCTACCCGAGCCGCTGGTGGTTCGCCTCCTCCGCCTTCCCCATGATCGCCGGCACCCTCGGCCCCGTCGCCTCGGCCTTCTCCATCTGCGCCCTCGTCCGGCCTTGGCGCCAGCACTACCCGCCCGGCACCGACATCACCTCCGCCCCCTTCGTCAAAGACCCGAAATGGTACGCTTCCCCCGTCCTTCGGGCGTCTTTGTCGTCTTGTTCCCCTTCCCCTGGTGGAAGGGCGTGAGGTGGAAAGAGTGTGACAGTCGGGTATGGAAAAACTGACACCGGCCCCTTCTGCGCAGGCTCATCATCGTCAATGCCATCCAGCTCACCATAGCCATCATCTCCAACGCCTTCCTCCTCCTCAACATGGCCCGCCGCGTGCGCTTCTCCCTCGCCCAGCCCATCACCATCGCCGGCTGGTACGTCTCGGCCGTCTGCCTCATCGCCCTCAACGCCACCGCCGCGGGGCCCCTCGTCCTCAAGCCCGCCGACGAGTACATCCTCTCCCAGGCCTTCTACTACGGCATGTTCGCCGCCATCCTCTACTTCGTCACCGCCTCCCTCATGGTCGTCACCGTCTACGGCGCCTACACCCGCCACTACTCAAAGGACTTCCAGCTCACCCTCGCCCAGCGCACCCTCATGCTGCAGACCATCCTCTTCCTCGTCTACCTCCTCGTCGGCGCCCTCGTCTTCTCCACCATCGAGGGCTGGGCCTACCTCGACGCCGTCTACTGGGCCGACGTCACCCTCTTCACCGTCGGCTTCGGCGACTTCGCCGCCGCCACCCCGCTCGGCCGCGCCCTCATCATCCCCTACGCCCTCGTCGGCGTCGTCAGCCTCGGTCTCGTCGTCGGCTCTATCCGGAGTCTCGTCCTGGAGCGCGGCCGCCGCCGCCTCGACGCCCGCATGGTCGAGAAGAGGCGCCGCCAGCTCATCCGCAAGATGACCCGCAAGGGCAAGGACGAGGTGCTCAAGCCCATCACCGTCCACCAGGGCTCGGAGCTTTCCGCAAAGTCCACCGCGTCCTCCTCGGCGCGCCGCGCCGAGCTGCAGCGCCGCGAGAGGGAGTTCAACCTCATGCGCAAGATCCAGGACGAGGCCTCGGTCCGCCGCCGCTGGATGGCCATGTCCATCTCCCTCTCCTCCGTGCTCGTCCTCTGGCTCGTCGGCGCCAAGATCTTCCAGGAGTGCGAGCGGCCCTACCAGCACTGGTCGTACTTTGACGGCTTCTACTTCGCCTTCGTCACCCTCACCACCATCGGCTACGGCGACCGCACCCCCGTCTCCAACGCCGGCAAGGCCTTCTTCGTCTTCTGGTCCCTGCTGGCCCTGCCCACCATGACCGTCATGATCTCCAACGCCGGCGACACCGTCGTCAAGGCCGTCCGCGACTACACCCTCGAGCTGGGCAACATCACCATCCTCCCCGGCGAGCGCGGCTTCCGCAGGGACCTCGCGACCTTCCTCCACCACCTCTCCTGCGGCGCCCTCTTCCGCCCATCCGAGAAGGACGAGGAGACGCAGACCGAGGGCTCTTCGGAGGAGGACAACGCGCTCCCGCCGGGCTTCTTCTCCAACTCCTCCCGCCGACGCCGGTCCTCCTTCGAAGCAGACGGCGGCACCGACGGGGCGGAAGGGTACTCCGGCGCCCAGGACCGCCGACGCCCCGAGCCTCAGCCTCGGTTCGCGCCCGGCTTCAAACGCGCACCCAGCACCCAGCAATCGTCGTCGCCGGACCTCGAGCACCGCGAGAACCAACCCGCCCAGGGCCAGTCCGCCACCGCCACCGCCACCACCACCACCACCACCAACACCAACACCACCAGTCCCCGCCGCCGCCGCTCCATCTACCCCCAACGCTCCCCGACCACCCCCCTCCCGTCCTCCCGCGCGGACTTCCACTTCCTCCTCATCTCCGAGATCGCCGTCGTCCAGAGGCACACCAAAGAGAAGCCCCCGCGGCGGTACTCGTTCGCCGAGTGGGCGTGGTACCTCAAGCTCATCGGCGAGGACGAGTCCAGCCCCGAGACGCACCGCAAGGCGCGCCCGCACGTCCACGCCAAGAAGCGGCGGCGGGGCAGGAAGAACAACGACGGCGACGGCGACGGCGACGACGACGAGAAGAGGAAGAACGACGGGGAGGACAAGTGGACGCTCGAGGAGGACAAGTGGTCCTGGGTCGGGCCGCAGTCGCCGCTGATGGGCAGCCAGGAGGAGAGCGAGTGGATCCTGGAGAAGCTCATCGACAAGCTGCGCGACGAGCTCGACGCCGTGCGCGACGAGGAGCTGGAGAGGGAGAGCGCGGCCGGCAGGGAGCGCGACCTGGCGGTCGAGGAGAAGGGGCGGGACGAGGCGCGAAGGAGTTCGTTTCACGAGCGATAAGATACCCCCCCCGGTAGCGTTTTTTTGCTACCTTTTCGTTTTGGGCATTTCCATCTTTTTACCTTGTTTTTCTTGGCCATATATATACCGCAAGCAGTAGCGTCCGTCTATATCCAATTGGCATGTATCGAGCTAGACGCTTTAGAAGTACAAACTCTGCATTGGCATACGACAGCATAGGCCACGTATTCCATCCAGCATGGATGCGAGGACTGGAGTAGAAAGAAACGATAGGATGGAAGAATGGAACAAGAACCTATTGTGACCACAAGCAATGCTCGCATGCAACACGTTCACGCCCAGGGACAAGATTGAAAAGTCAGTTGTCGTCGCAAAGGGGTATCAGTATCATTAAGCCTCATCCATCCCGCTCCCCGAATGTACCCAACCATCCTGTCCCTCCCGCCCCATGGGCGGCCGTGAGAGCATAAATAACCATGTACAGTAGTGCTACAACATATCTGTAACCCGGTAGCACATACCACCTATTCCACATTACTCGTGACATGAAAAAAAGTCTCGCCGAAAGGCTCCGAAGAAAGTATCCTGAACGTCCCCTTCATATCGTAACAATGCAACGCCCCCTTGCCCATCACAACGGTCGAATGCGGCGCCAAACGGAAGCCTTTCCCGAGACACATGACGGGAATCACCAGCGCAACCCTCCGGCATCCGACAGCAGGTCCACGACGGTGCCGACCACGCCGACCCCCAACACCAGCGTCTGCATGACCACGGCCACGACAACCCTCTCGACGAACCCGATCAGGCTCACGGCTAGTCACCTGCCGCCGAGAAGCAGTCTCCGGTTACGCTTAATGGCCTGGTTCAGACCCTTCTCGAGCTTCTCCGTCTCCTTGCGCGCCAGCCCCAGCGCCGTCTCGGCGTCCTCGACGCTCATCAGCGACATGGCGTTGAGCGGCGTGCCGGGGAGCTTGGGGTGCGTGTTCCCGCCGTGGGCGTGAGCCTGCGCCGCGGCGGCCGCCGCGGCAGAGGCCGAGGCGTTCGCGACGGCGACCTCGCTGCCCTGGTGCTGCGGCGAGTCCAGGCCGCCAAACGGCGTCTCGTCTTCGGGGATGTCCTTGCCCGAACCGCCGCTCTCGGCCGAGTATATCCCAGCTCCGGCGGCGGCGTCGTGGCCGTAGATGTAGGGAGCCAGCGAGTTGAGGCTGGCAGCAGCCGTCTCGCGCGCCGAGAGGGCGTCCTTGGCGCCCGGCGCAGACTTCCAGCTGCCCGGGAACAAGTTGGTGTTACCAAGGTTGAGCCGCGGCAGCACAAACTGGTTGATGTAGCTGATGGCCTCCTCGCGCTGGATCTTATTGACCGGGTCGTCGGAGAACATCTTCTGCGCGTTGGGGGACGGCGGGAAGTACGACGGAGGCCCGTTGGGCACAGCTCGTCCCTTGATGAGAGAGAAGCCGCCGGGGCGAGCCTGGTGGCGGGGCGCGACAAAGCTGTCGGGCTGCTCGCTGGCTACGGCAACACGCTTTTGGAGCTCCAGGTATCTGTCTTCCTCCTGCTCGGTGAGGTTGCGGACACAGTCACCGTTAGGCGTGATGAGCACGCGATGGCCGTCAATCACCTTGCGAACCGGCTGACCAGTCACTAGAACGGCGTGGTCTGCTTCCGAGATCATATTCTTAGTTGCGGTCGACGGAGGCGGGTTGTTGCCATGCGCCGCAGCGGCATGCGCTCGATCAATCCGGGTGTTCTGCTCGGCGAGCGGCTTGAGCAGCGTAAGGGCGTCCGGCGGAGGAGCCTCGCCGGCATCCACGAGGTCCTGGAAGACGACTTCCGGGATGGTCTTGGGGTTGTCCCCAATGTCTTGCGACTCTTCACGCGCGGCGACGGTAGTCGGCGCGGGAGGCGAAGGCGTAGTTGTCGCAGGCACCTCTTTGCTCTTGCCCTTCTCTTCGGCTGCCTTTGCCATCTTAGCGGCGTTCTTGGCGGCCTTGCCCTTCGGAGGGGGCAGATCAACGACCGTTGTCTCGACGACGGGCTTGGGAGGAGGGGTGGACTCCTTCGGCGGGGGGGGCGGCGTCGCTGCGCGCTCGACCGCCTTCTTGGGCACTGCCGGGGGTGTGGTGACCGGCTTCTCCTTCTTCTGTTTCTTTTTGCGGCCAATGATGGGCGCTTGCTCCTCGGCTTCCGCTACTTTCGGCGCGACAGCAATGGTGGCCGACTGTTCCTTGTGGGCCTCCTTACGTTGTTTGCGCTGCTGGCTCTTCGTCGTAGTGCGGACGGGCGCCGTCCCGATCCTGGTGGGGGGAGGCGAACTTGTGCGGGATGCTGAAACAGATGCCGATACGATGGATGCACTGTCGCTGATGATCTCACTCGCCGGTGTTCCGGGCCGACCGTGAGCGGTAGATACGGCTCTGGCGGCAGCGGAAGCGGTGCCGGAGTGCAGGGCCGGTGGCACTTCCGATTTGGGCGTCGAGACGACACGCAGCGTCTTGGGTCCAGCTCTTGTAATGGGAGATGCGACACTAGCAGTTGTCGGGGTCGGCAAAGCGGGAAATGCTGACGGTTCCGACTGCTCTGCCGTGCCCGTCTCTGGCTGCTTCGGCTGGGCCGCTTTGGTGGCCGCGGCGATGTTCAAGACACCCGGCACCGGTTTCTTCTCGGCACCCTTGGGTGTGGGCTTGGACGCTTCGGTCGCCGGAGTCGGGGCTGCAGTTGGAGGCTCTGGTTGGGGCTTCTTGATGCTGGCCGGGGCAATCTTTGGCGTTGCAACTGCAGACCTGGACGGTGTGCCAGGCCGCGTGGCGATCCCTTTGACGGCATCCAACGCAGGGAAATCTTCTTCATGGAGCAGATGCTTGCCCTTGGACGGAGATGCCTGCGACGCAATGTCTTTGGACAGACCACTCTCGACCGCCAGAGCCTTGATATTCTTCTTGGCGTCCGTACCGGTAGCCTTTTTACGGGGGGTCTGGTCCGGAGTCGACGTCCGGACAATGTTGGCCATGGTCGGAACCGCAGGCTTCGGAGCAGCAGGTGTAAGTGGCGTGGCAGGTACCACGGGAATGGGCGCTTGCCTGGGAGCCGGCGATGCCGTTCTTGAAAGATGTCCGAGACCAGGCGGTGGTGTCGGAACCGCCGGCCTTGTTAACCCCCCGATTGTCCCGACATGGCTCGGCAGAGGGTCGTCAGATACCAGTGCATCAACCGAGAAGAAGGCAGCCTCATCGAGTGAGACCAACTCGTCATCTAGGGAACCAGTTAGCCAGGGGTTCCCCAGAGCGCCGTCCAAGAACTGATGCAAGAGAGAAGAAAGTGAAAGAGACGCCGGAGCATGGTAGCACGAGACAACGTTTATATACAGGGATGCGGACTACAGGAACACTTCACGGCTGCCATCATCGTCTTCCTTGATGGTTTTGCGGGGACAACGAGCGATAGGTGTGAGCAAAATGCTATATTGTTCCTTATGCCACCCACCATCCTCATAACCGGAGGATGGTCTGTGAGTTAACGTACATTAAGGCGATTCGGAAGACGATGATGGCTTGCCTGACTGACGTGACCCATGATCCATGACGTGCGAGTCCCAATGAAGAAAAGAGGTATAATGTGCCGGGACGAGTGTAGGTGTCGGTCCTTGTTTGCCCATAAGAAACGTGTGAAGCGCGACGCCAAATGCAACCCTTTGCCACTCCCCTGAGCGGCCCCTGATATTTTCCACGATGCTCGCTGAATCAATGCATGATATGTGCAGTGCGCTCCCAGCCCCCTTCGAAGGGCCGTCGTCCGCCCGTGATGTGCCGCGACGCCCTCGCTTATCATGATACATGAAGTGTGTGTGTGTGTGTGTGTGAGTGTTTGTGTGCGTGTAAAACAAAAGCCGTAAACGATCAAAATCAACACCAGTCAATCCCCTAGTCTATCGCGCTGTCTCTCTGGGGAAAAAGGCTACCAGCCGGCGCCGGGGAAGCGCGTGTTGTACATCATGTTCGGGTTGTACCCACCTTGGCTCTGTCCACCGAACAGTCCCTGTCCGACTCCGGCGTTGCTCTGCGACTGGTGTTGCATTCTCGCTTGCAGGATACTCGGGTCCGCAAGATCAACTAAGCCACCTCCCCCAGAGGAGGAAGTGTTAGCATGTCTGTGCTTCTTCCCCTTCTTCTTCTGCTTGGGACCGAAGTCTTGGAATGCTCCAGGCTGGTTACCGTAGAGCGACGCCAGGAGGCCCGAAGCAGGAGCTGGGGTGGAGGAGGTAGAGGATGGGTACTGATTAGAGAAAGAAGATAACATGTACTCACGCTTACCAGCATCATGACCCTGACCATTGGCTCCCCGACCGCGGATCAACGTCTGAAGAAGCTCGGCGGAATCCTTTGAGGCCGCACCGAAGCTGCCACCGAACGAGTGGCCCTGTCCAAACATGTTGGGTGGCGTGCCTGTCGACTTGAGACCCGGAGGAGGTCCGGGCATGGAGGATGCATAATACTGGCTGCCGGGCTGCGAGTGGAAAGCCGACGGCATCATGGCCGTCTGCTGCGCCATGATTCTCGCGTTCGCGGCAACCTTGACTGAAGCTGAAGTGCCCGCGCTGTCATTAGCAAAGCTGAACCTCGATCCTTGTCTGTTGTGGCTGCCACCTTGTTGTTGAACCGCCGATGGCTGCGCAGTTGCGATGCCCGGGGGCAAATGATCACCGAAACCGCTCTGGGACCGGACAAAGAGTTGTTGCTGAGGTGTCATCGAACGGCTACCGCCAACGGAGCCACCAGGCACAGGCACTTGGCCGAACCCCGAACCGAGTGCAGGGCCGAAGAGGCCGTCGCCGTTGGTACGCTGGATAGGCGGCTGGGTCCCAGGTCGACGCTGCTCGAATGGGATGTCGCGAGCGACATCCCGATCCTCAGGCTCACCGCCGAGAACTAGGCTGCCTCCCGTCTCTGGCTCGCCCTCCGAGGCTTCCTGTGCATCGCTTTGCTGCTCCTGGTCGACGCCCAAGCGTGCCTCTTCCTCCTCCCGCATAGCTCGTCTCTTTTCGCCTCCGCGGGTATCGAACATTGGGGGGTATATCGTCTCGATTTGGTTCGTATCGGGCACATAGTATCTGAAAGGGCAACCCTGCATGGCCTTGAGGAGTCCCTTGAGGAGGTTCTCCGGGAGACTGTTGGATTTTCTGGTGTCAACTGTGGTGGGGGGCCTGGTAGCCTTGTTCTCGGTCGCAGGTGCAGGGGACTCTTTTCTCGAGGGCGTCTCGTCGATAGCCTCGGGTACTGCCTCGGCGGTTGCGGGGAGAGCGGTCGAAATTGCAGGGCTGGAGGCGGCGCCACTAGTGGCGTGACTTCCTCTGCGACTACGCTGAGGATTTCTCGCCCAGTTGGCCGATGCTGGCAGAGCCGGGCCGTCGCCACCGTTCTCGGATCCCTCTTTGCTCGACGATCGCGCCATGGGTTGCGATGCCGGAGGCACAGAGGGTGTGATGTTCTGTTGCCGCGATGCAGCGCGTGACGGTCCGCCGCCGCTGTTGGATGAGGAGCCACCCGGGAGCGGCCGCTGAGAGCTGATGCTGTTCATCGAAGACAGGTCCTGCCGAGTATAGCTGTCCTCCTCGTCGCCCAGCTCGTGCAGGAACATACACTGCCTGTTGGCGCACTGTTCGTGCCGCAGCCATGCCGAGCAGTACTTTGTCGTGCCCAGTTGGGCTCTCAGTACGCGATCGCCATTCTGAGAACCGTTGACGGCCTGAATGCACCGTTGGGCGTCCTCCTTCTTCTCGAAAGTCACGTAGATCCCGAGCGAGTTTTGGCCGTCCGACGTCTTTCGGTTGCTAATCGAGATCTTCTGGATGTTGCCGTATTGGCCAAAAAACTCGGGCTTGCGCAGCGTCTTGAGTAATTCGTCCTCTCGCACTGTAGGTGTCAGGCCAGTCACATAGACCAGGTTCTTCTGAACGACCCGGACGCCGACGAGGTTCTTGCGGCTCTCTTTCTCGACCTCGCGCTTCTGAACCTCCTTTTGCTTCTGGTCTTGGGCTCGCTTCTTTTGATTCTTCTGAATGTTTGCTCGAAACTCGGCAACCCTAAAACTTTGTCAGCGTGGCGTCACCGGGGCAGCCCAAAAGGGTTAGGTCACGCACTCTTCCGTGGTAACAACCTTCCACTGTATCGTCTTTTCATCGTACGGTCTTCTGCATGCGGGACACAGGCCGTTCATGTTGTTCTTGATGTTGTTGAAGCAGAACTGGCACACCTATGAAACGGTCAGAAATCGACGGTCGGCGGGGACTGGGGACGGGAGGATCGAGGGATCGCTGTACCTGGTAGCCGCATGGGCAAGGTCGGAAATTCCGATCGGACAGGTCGAACTCTTCGATACATAGCGGACTGTGGAATGACAAGTCAGTTTACGATGCCCACCCAATACTGGAAAGCCTTTTGCAAGTTTGCGATGGGTGCGCAACGAGAGGGAGGGGGGACGGCGTACCAGGTATCTTCCTCCTCGTCGATAAAAGTATCTTGGGGTGCCATGGTGACAATCTGAGGGGGGGTGTAAGTGTGTTCTGTGCGAGGTTGGTTCGTGTGCTTCGGGGTGGAGGTTGTAAGGAGAAGGAAGTTGTTCAATACGCAAATGAAGCCAAAGCCTTTGCCGGCTGGGTTGTCTGTAGGTTTGGCACCTTAGGTAAGAAGACAGAGGCCCACAGACATCGTCACGTGGTTTCCGCAGAATTCCGATTTGCGGGCCAATCAAAAGGCTGAAAATGGTGCAAGTCAGCAGATTCTAGGGAGACCCTCCCCGTCTGTGTGGCATCTCAGGGAAAGAGAAAAGGGATAGCGTCAGGAATCATGTGCAAACACGTAGGCCTCTAAAATAATGTGGAAGACGTGGTTTTAGGCGTGTGGTGGCTAAATAGAATTATGTTTTTAAACTGCATAAGAGTCTTTGATAGTATTTTGCCATGTGGATTTGCAGGTGGCCACTGAGCGACTTGAACCCTCCGGATTGTATGTAGCAAAGGAAGGCAAAGGCGACGCCCCCGGAGTGAACCTAAACCGGTTAGCTTCTTTCCATTCCCCAAGCATAGCATATCGCAGAAGCACAGCATCATCAATCATCACTTCCTCAGAGGCATCAAGCCCCCCAGCACTGCAACAACGGCAACGATGGCGACCAAGCTCTATCGTGGTAGGGCTCTGGCGGGCTTGCGCAACTGCCGCCCCAGCGAAATTCGCTGCTTCTCGACCTCCATCCCTCAATTGGCCGGCTTCCCGACCGGCCTTCCTAAGGATGCCGAAAACATGAGGAAGGCCCCTCGCCCGCACGTCGGCACCCTCAAGGCTCCTCTCGTCAACCCGGCCGACAAGTACGGCTCCAAGGCCGAGAACATGCACAAGTATGGGTCGTGGATCATGGGCTGCTTGCCCAAGTACGTCCAGCAGATCTCCGTCTGGAAGGACGAGCTCACCATCTACGTCTCTCCCTCGGGAATCATTCCCGTCATGTCGTTCCTCAAGTGTACGTGTCAATTGTCCACGACGTGGCTGTGTTCGCATCTAACAATCGCCAGACAACACCTCGGCCGAGTTCACCCAGATTAGCGACATCACTGCGGTCGACTACCCGACCCGGGACCAGCGCTTCGAGGTCATCTACAACCTCCTCAGTGTCCGCCACAACTCGCGCATCCGCGTCAAGACGTACGCCGACGAGGCCTCGCCCGTCCCCAGTGTCACTCCCCTATTCGACGGAGCCAACTGGTACGAGCGTGAGGTCTACGACCTTTTCGGTGTCTTCTTCACCGACCACCCCGATCTGCGCAGAATCATGACCGACTACGGTTTCGAGGGCCACCCCCTGCGAAAGGACTTCCCTCTTACCGGCTACACTGAGATCAGATACGATGAGGAGAAGAAGCGCATCGTAACCGAGCCTCTTGAGCTGACCCAGGCTTTCCGCAACTTCGAGGGCGGCAGCAGCGCCTGGGAGCAGGTTGGACCTGGCACGGACAGACGCCCTGACACCTTCAAGCTGCCAACGGCGAAGCCTGAGGAGAAGAAGGAGGAGCCCAAGAAATAAATCAGAAGGTTCTGATGTGTATATAACTGACTCTAGAATCTTCTTTGTTGTACAACCATCATGCCTGAACTGTCTGTCTGTCTGTCTGTCTGTCTGCCTGCACCTCGGGCGGTTGTGCGAAACGCTTAACAAGTGTGGTTGACTATGGCTTTTGTCAGGTTGCTCATAACCATAAACCCAAAGTCCCGAAGTATCGTGAGCGTTATGGCTGAGGCATGTTTTCGGAGATACCTATCTACCGTTGTATACTAACCTCCATTCCAACCACGGTTCACCAACGGCCTGGCTTGGTCCTGCCTATGACTCTTCGCATCCCACCTATAAAACATTTCTCGAGGTCAGAAAAGTTTTTCTTCTCTTTCCTCCGTTCCATCCTCTCTTTCTACTCCAGTCCCAGCAGCTATACCCACTCGACTGTTCTTGAAGAAGAAGAAAAAGAGCACCCGCCTCGTCAAGCCAAGAAGTCAAAGAGATCATCCCACACGCTACAAGATGGCTACCTTCACTGTTCCGCGCTCCCAGCTTCTGTCCGCAGACAAGATGGCAGAGCTGAGACACGAGGCCAAAGACCAATACTACCAGAGCCACGTCCTCGACCTCGCCATCGACGACGTTACTCTTGAGGACTTCATCGATGACTACATCGAGGACTACTACCGCCTTCGGGCCGCCTCCACCCGCTCTTCGGTCTCGCTGGCTTCGGACAGCTCTTCAACCAAGTCCAAATCTAAGTTGAGACGCTTTTTTCAGCGTATCACCAGGAAGAAGCTTTGAGGAGGTCCTCGCTTCCATTGGATGGCCGCACACAACCACACAAACCAACAAACGATACTTGTACAAACTCTTCTTTGAACAAAACTCCGATCCATCAAATATCGACCAGGACCTATTTCGTCAGGCGATCACCAGCAAGAAGCTTTGAGGAGATCCTCGCTTCCCTTGGATGGTATCATACAACCACACAAATCACCAAACGATACCTGTACAAACTCTTACTGAACAAAATTCATGTTCATAAAATGTCGACCAAGACCTGTTTCATCAGGCGATCACTCGAGCTGGCTCTATTTCGATCAAACAACATACACATCAGGCCATGGGTTTGTGTTTGGCCGCAGGATCATGAACCATGCACAACATGACACCAGCCCAGTGGAAGGCTCGGTCTCTTGGCAAACCATTGGGAGGAAGATGCACACGTGGAGCGTGGCGCACGAGGGGGTTTCTTGCATTCAAGCATAGCGATGGGATTGCGGCTACACTACAAGTTGGATACCAGGGTCGGGGCAGAAGGTTGAACGGAACCCGTCAGGAATATATAGGGAGACACACATGCGGAGCGTGGGGTGCGATGGGATTTCTTGAATTCAAGCAATTAGGCGTTGGGGTTAGACATACACTATGAGTTTGGATACCAGGGTCAGAGCAGAATGTCGGAACCCATTCACAATTCCAAACCACTGTTCTTCAACCACTCAAGATATGGTGCGCATAAACACCTCTGTGAAAGATGATGCGAAATACTTGCACGTTTAGGGACTTTGGCTGTCAGCGGATGTCGCCTTCGTTCGTGAAACACACCGTGGTGTTGTCAACTGAAGCAAGAGTAGAGGCATATTCCGTCATGTAAAAAGGAGCATCGGGCATAATTCTCATGCAGTGCTGCTTTTTCGCTGTATATGGTCGATATCGTGCACCTATGGGACCTCACGAAGGATCACCCTGTATCAGTCAGTACCTCTATACCTAAAAAGGCGGTCCCTTGTCAGGTTGCACAGATAGACAATATTAACAATACACAGCCAAAGAAAACGGCATAGGTATCATATCCGATACTCAAGCAAAAACACAATGGTGGTTGATTAGCATAGGGTTCGAACTATCGAACACCGGCTGCCGCAGGACGAGAACAGATCCTTGCCGCTGGCCCAGCCGGCTTAAACGGTATATGGAACTAAAGGAGGTTATCTTGTAACCGTACCTTGAAACAAAATTGTGTCTTGCATTCACTTAAATTGCTACCCCTGCCTCAACATTTCCCCGCTGCCCCGTTTTCTACATGTGATGTCAGATGTCACCACGCCCGACTCGACACGCCAGCTACACGCGTAAATCGATCCCACTTACTACGCGACGCGCCCTACGTACCGCACACGGACTAGTCAGCATGCTCTCGAACACCTGAGTTGGCCCTTATCCTGCGCGCAGGCTCAACGTTTCACCCATTACTCATTATCGACGAGCGATACGATCTGGAAGTGATCACGCAAAGCTCCCATCACTGACAACTACACCGCCGCCCAACATGCCACCACAGACCCGCTCCGGCGGACGGGTTACCGCTGCCCCTCCTCCCGAGCGAGTCTACAAGTCCGTCAAGCCGGCCAAGCAAGCAAAGTTCCCGCATCGACGAACAGAAGTGCGGACCTACAGTGCCCGCAAGCCCACTGCCCGTATCCCCAATCACCAGCAAAAGACCTTGACCCAGATGTTCGAGACCACGCGCTCATCGCCGGTGCGCGTCGACGTATCCGACGACGAAGAAACCCCCGCGCCCAAGAAGAAGAGGAGAAAGACTATGGGGGACGAGCCCACACCGAACTCTTCATTCCACACGCAGACCTTGACGCAGATGTCGCGGAGATCTTCAGAGAGGTCCCCGGCCGAGGAAGAAGAAGAAGAAGAAGATGTATGGCAATTCCAGCCATCGGAAGACGAGGCAGAGAACGACCCACCGGTGCTTCCTTCGGCCAACGACAAGGAAAACCTAGTGTCCGGCAAGAAGGCCCCAAGCAGGACGCCGTCCGTTGTTCCGCAAACCCCAACAAACAAGCGCACCGTTTTGGAGATTCCGTCGTCGCAAGGCAGCCCGCTCACTCCCATGTTGGCTAGGTACAGCCCGGCGCCGCGGAGGTCTCCCTTGAAAAACAAGTCGACAAACACAATGTCCCCGCTGCCGAAGCTTACCGGATCTCTAAAACGCCCACGGACTCTTACCATTCAAGACTCCTACGCGACGACAGGCAGCCAGGGTTCAAGTCAGCAGTTCAGCTCTCCTACCAAAGTACCGCTCCAGCCAGCCAAGAATGTTCGCTTTATTACGCCGCATCCCACGGCTAGCCTAGCCCCGACAGATGAGGCGGCGGAAGAGGACGAGACGGACAGCGAAGAACACCAAGGACGTGACGTCAGCCCATCACCCCGCCGACCCCCGAGGTCGCCATTACGCGAGATTGCCGACTCTGAGGATGAGTCCGACGATCTTGAAATCCTGGACGAAGAGGTTGAAGGATACGACGCTGTCGGCGAAGAAACCCAGCTGCAGATGAACCAGCTGCTTGCTTCGTCGGAAGAGGGGGAGGCTTCCAAGGAGGCATCCCCTGCAGATGAGGGCGACTCTGATAAGGAGAATGTCGCCCCCTCTGTCGACGAGGAGGACGAAGAGGAAGCCACGGTAGTGTTGTCGAAGCCGTTCGTGTTCCCGGGGCTTGCACGCCTGGATTCGAACGCGTCAGATCGCAGGGAAACCGTCGAGGTCATTACGTCTTCTCCTGAGCCTACCCGCAACAGTAACTCGAGTATTGATGAAGCAAGCGGGGAGACCAAGGACGAGTCTCTTTGCCAGACACCCACGCAAAGTCAAAAGGTGCCCAACTCCAAGGGACGGGGCCTTGTTGAGACGCCAAAGACGCCTCACACCCAGGCGTTGGAGAGCCAGCGACTGCCTCGGGATGTTATCAACGGCATGGGCCCCCAGGGCGATCGTACCGACATCTTCATCTCAATACACCCGGAACACATGGAGGAAATCATTTCCGGGAGGAAGAACCACGAGTTCCGCAACTACAAGATCCCGCACACCGTCTCGCGCATGTGGCTCTACATTACTCAACCGGTGGCAGAGCTGAAGTACATGGCATGCTTCAGCGACGCAAAGTCGCCGGGCGAGATCGATGAAGACGGCATTGGCAACGCGGAGTTTAACCAGAAGAAGGGTTCCAAGTTTGCCTATCATCTGTACAAACTCTACGAGCTGAACGATCCGCTGTCCCTCCAGTACATGATGGATCGGGACTACCTGCACGGACCGCCACAAAAGTACACCTACGTGCCGCCGGCCGTCGTCGGGCATTTGATGGCCAACCTGCGATGCTCCGTTTTTGGAGACGACGAAGACGAGGAAGATGAGGCCGACCCCGAAACCGGTAGGGGCGGATCGTTGCCGGCTGCTGGGGGTGGGCCTTCGCAGGATCCCACGGTATCGCAGGAACTGGCCGAGCAGATCCGGAGCGATATCGAGCGCTCGACCCAACACCACTCATCGGACCCTGACTTGCTAGTGCCATCCAGCCAGACGCCGACCAAGAGCCGGCGGAAGTTCGGCACGGAGCTCCACCTCACCAAGCCGACCTTGCCGCCGACGCCCTTCAGCCGGCCGGGCAACCCCACACCCCGCCGCGCGGTGCGGCCTTCGCAGGCTACGACGGCCAGCCAGGCGTCGAGCCCGTCGCGCTCGCCGTCCAAGTCGGTGCCGCGGCCCACGCACGCGGACTCGAGCCTGCCCATCTTCGTGGACGACGAGGATGACAGTCCGATCCGCTTGCCGTCCGACGCGTTCCAGCTGGACTCGTCCCAGTTGCTGTCCAAGAGCCAGATGCTGCCGGAGAGCCTGTTGCCAGACGGTCGGGAGGATGAGGATGATATCGTATTTGATTCGGAGCAGGACGACGAGCTGTAGCAGGGGCAGGCTCATGCTGCGAGGTGGGACCGGGGGGAAGTGATGGTTTGCATATGGAAGCGACGGAGTTGGGAATTGGGTTCGTTGGGATAACAAGGCTTTGGGACATGGCAAAGATATCGATAATGGATGGGACGCCAGGACTGATAGTCGCAGTGCGGAAATTGCAGGGATCGGGATTACACGGCCACCAGTACAATTCAAAACTTCATTTTCCTTCCTTCCCTCTATCTGACCGTTGCAACGCCGCCGTATCCCCACAGAGTCAAAGGTGCTGGGCGTTCCGCATCGTACGTGATTAAGAAAAACCGACGGGGTATCGCGGACTAATACAACACACAACCCCCCCCCCCCCTCCCTCTTTCCCCCTCCTCTCCACTCCCCAAAACTAGCCCAACCTCACCTGGCGCCACATGCCCAGGCACTCCTGCAGATCGACGCCCGGCCCGCCCTCGGCGGCGGCGCCCGCGTCCCGGATGACGGCGACGAGCAGGCTCGCGAGCGCGAGGGGCGCAGGGTCCCCACGCAGGGCCTCGAGGTCGGCCCTGCGCATGCCGCCGTTGTCGGCCCAGGCCCTCCAGGCGTCGAGCGCGGCGGTCGTCCGGGCGGCGAAGGCACCGTCGCGGAGCATGCGGTGCAGCAGGGCGGCGGCGGCGGCGCGGGGGCCGTCGTTGGCGGGGGCGGTCTCGGGGGCGAGGTGGCCGTGCCGCCGGAGCCAGGGGAGGGCGTGGGAGGCGACGAGGGCGGCGTCCCACTTGGGGGACCGGATGGCCTCGTGGACGCGGAGGTCGCGGCGCTGGACGTCGAGGCGCATCTTGTCCCGGACTGCGGCGGCGTCAGAATGAGAGTCGTGGGGGTGCGGGGGG
>MU842843.1:246781-286918 GCA_030867305.1 Colletotrichum zoysiae
ATAAGGGTCGAATCATGTGAAAAAGCGACAGAACGGACCACACCGCGATGACCCTCAAGCTTCTGTAAGCACTGATTCCAGTCAAGTTCTGGTTCTGGCTGGAGGGAAATCCAGGAGGGCGGAGCCTCTGCGAAAGTCCGACGCACGATGCTTCTTTGAGGGGTAAAGACGTATGCAGATGAATAAAGTTGAAGAGGCACGGTGCTGATCATGTGCAAGTTTGACTGGACGAATTTGATTGCGTCGCCCACAAAGTCTTGAAGTGCGCCGCCCTTGTCCGAATGCTGTTTCTTGGTTAGCCATCATGTACCAAGCGGGTCTACTACATGAACTTACTGCGACAGCGGACTGAATTGCTCGAAGCATGGGAAGAATCTCATAGGCCTTTCCAAGCCAGCCTAGCACTTCGAGCCAGTGTAGGAAATGGCGGCAGAGAAAATCATAAACGGTTGCAATAAGCTCTGCCCCACAGCCCGCTTGCTCTGCATGATGTGGCCAGTAAAGGCACGCATACTTGGTTTCTGGTGGCAGGCAAGCGTTAATTTGCGAAGAGTCCACCTCGGACTGGGGAGTGCCCGGCTTTTTCAAGTTCAGGATATCTTCTTGGAGATGGTCCCCCATGACACGGAGGCAATTTGTCGCCGTTTGGCGGTGGACCTCCCTTTCGTCTATCCAAAATGGGTTGCTGTCTCGGTAGTGAGGGTCTACTAAAAAGTCGCGAAAGGACAGATGAAGCAATCGCACAGGGGAAGCTGAATCCTCGGGAACGTCGAGAACGGAGTGAAGCATGTCGAGCCTGTCATAGACATCTTCCCTGGAAATGTCTAATAGCTTTGCCACAGCACGCGCCGAGAGGGGACTCGAGAGCAAGATGATTGTGCCAACAATACGACGGAACGACTGAATAACTTCGTTTCTTTCGGAGGCAGAAAGACCAGCAAGCTGCTGATCTAACGCTGGCCGGTAAGTCAGATCGAATTTGGAGGCCAAGTCTGCTTTTGGTTCTTGGCTTTTGTTCCAGTGATTCAAGACTCGTTGTAGCTGTTGGTCCGGATTGCCGCGTCGACGCTCCTTAAGAAAACGGGACGTGGTTGCAGCGAAAATGAAGAGCGGGATAGCCATGCTCACTAAGGTTTGAACGTTGGATTGACCAGGCCAATCTGGAGGTAGCTGTCTTTCTTCCGAAACAGATTTGTTATATTCGTCCCTGATAAGCGCCAGTTCGGACTCGAGAAAAGTTGATATGTCGTGTTCGATAATTGGGGCGGGTATCTCATGAAGAACCAGGTTGCTGTAAGTGCCTTTCACTTCACTGAACCCGAGCCTAATAGGCAGTTCCGGCCTGCTAGTGAGGATAACCTTCAGTCGTGGGGATTTGAGAGACCTTCCGGAGGAAAACAGGTTGATGATGACTTTGATATCGTTGTCTTGCTCGCACTCGTCTAGGGCGTCGACAACAATAACAACAGAGTCACCTTGGTAAGCTTCTTGAACTTTTTCGAGGGGTTCAAAGATAAGTCTGTTGAATTGCTCTCGTAAGAATTTGGTGTGTATTGCTGGATCGGCGTCGATCGCATCTTTCACATGAAGCGCCAGCATTGGAAAACGCCTCACCAGCTGTGAGGCTATCGTCGTGAAGAATTTGGATGCGTGACCTCGATCACCCTCGCCCCTCTTGAAGAAGAAGCTGGCACCTAGCTGGTTCGTTTTGCCCAAGGACTGGGCGACAGTTCGAGAGATTGTTGATTTCCCCGTCCCAGCCATCCCGTTGAGCCAAAAGACAGCCTCTGCACTAGGATCGTTGATCCATTGATGGAGCTCATCCAGGAGTTCAACTCTTGTATCTTCTAGGCAAGTTGGGTTATGCTCTTCAGCGTGGGAATCAAATGAGGCCTCCGGGGCGGTTGGCAGTTTGTCGAGCACGAACTTCTGATCAAGGCTGAGTAGAATCGTTCTTTTCCATGGGTTGTTAACCTTTGGTACCTAACAACGGTGCAGGAAAGGGATTTCGTAACGTACGTCTGGTCAATTTGTAGTCCCGTCGACATCATCTGCGTATATCTCTCAATTTCCTGCACCAGTTTCTCGACATCTTCTTTCTGGAAAGGCCACCTGAAGGCCCTTAAGCCAAACCGTCGCATCGCCTTGCGAGTGTCTGAAGGCCGAAGCTCGTCATCGAGGACTTTGAGCCGTGACTCAGCTGCCTGGGCGGCACCGAGCAGCGTCTGGGACGTTTTCAGCGTGGCGCCACGAGGGCCTTCGAGCAGCCTGGCGACGCTCTCGGCGACGGTTTTCAGGTTGAGGGTCTCCTCTTTGACCCGGGCGATGTCTTCCCTCGCGTTGTTGACCTCTTTGGAATACTGAACGCATGTTTTCGCAATCTTCGTTGATAGATCAACGACGGTGGCAATGTTGACCGCAAGGCCTAATGCTTCTGCCATCTTGGGGATCAGAGGTATCTGGTCCGGCCCCTCCCAAGCATTCGCATCATGCACCTAGGTGTATTACTAAGATGAGAATCTGGATAGCTATCTAGATAGTCGACGAAGAGCCTTCGTTTGAAGCTGGCGTGAACGAGGGCGGGGTTTGACCAGGCTGCAACGAGGTAGGCTGCTGTGGCGCGGCCACGTCAGGCTTACCTGCAGCGTGCCCGTTTTGGCGAATCAGCAAATACGGCGGGCTCCTTGCCCTTTTTGATAGGCATGCCATGGTTGGAAGTCTCATCTCACCCCACAGTGGCCATCCAGTGCAATACACACTTGTGAATTGCGTGCACAGCAAGAGTAACCGCATGATTGGGCGAGTATCTATGCTCTTCATCACGGTTGATAGTATGTGAGCTAAGTATGTGCAGTTCAGCCCTCCGGCACATTAGATAGATGTCGCAACCTCACAAAAAAACTATTATAGAAACCGCCACACACCTGTGAGGGAGTGGGCATATTGCGCTTGATCATGGAATTAAGCTTCGAGCAAGCCGCTATATTCAAGTATCTATACAATCTAAAGTCTAAACTTACCATCGCCCGCGCCAATATCATTGAGCATCATATATATATGAGAGCCTGACAACTTCAGTTAGCCACTGTCTGCAAAACACACGACTTGAAATGAAAACAGTGTATGAGGCGTCATATCAGTACGGAGGCCTTGTCAAAGGCATTATCATCAAAGCATATGGCTATGGAGACCGTCGTGAAAATTTTATGATCATCATGTAGACGCAGGGGCAGGAGGGGTGAGTGCAGGTGAGAATGAGGAAGAAAAACGGCTTACCTGTTGGCGCGAGGCGATTGATAGTCAAAGATCGGATGGCATGGGATCCAACATGGTTCTGGTGGTCAGGTTAGCCACCTGCAAACATCTCGAAAGGTCCCAAGAAAAATGCATTTGTGAGGTCGTTTGATCAGAATGACTGGTAGTCAACGTGTCTCAGCTTCGCCGTTAGGCTCTGACATATGCTTGTCTTTGGTTTATCGTTCATCATAAGAACGGAGCCGTGGGTAGGCTGGGGTGGTGGTGCATAGGAAAAAGTCTGCGCTTACCACTTGAACCATGAAGTTTCCCCCCGGGTGCCGGTCATGTCAACAGGTAACTGGAATCTGGAAATGGTTAGCGATGTTCATGCTTCATCGTCTTGCAAAAAAATTGGGTATGATTGCCAAGTTCAGTCGTTGCATGAATGGTATAAAAAAGGGTTATCCGCATTGGAAGATCCAAATCAGACTCGTCATCTAATGTACTCATCAGGTAGGCAGTGGGGGAGTGCAAGGAAATAATTGTCTAGACCTACCAAGACTGGACCGGGGGGAGAGGTGGTCGCCTCGAAAAGCTGCGCTAGCAGCAGAGGCAGTGTTTGTAGCAATGTTCCCATCTCGACACTATTGCGGGCGAGTCAGCCTCCTGCACAGCAAGATGTGTCCCGACAAGTTGAGTGTTCGGCTCGGAATCAGTGGGCGAGGTTTTCTAGGCCTGCCACAAAGCGGCTTGTCTGCTCATGGCCGAGTCCCTTATGGGTACTCTCGGAGCCCAGTGCCGTTTCATCATGCAATGACGAAGGGATGAGATGGGGTTGGGAGGTATGTACCTTGTCGATCAGGTATGAGATGGCTATTGGATTCCACGTTAGTTATGGTGATCCACGAATACACAGCACATGGAAATGAGTGGTGACGAGAACAGTCAGAAACAGCCAGTTGTTTTCAACAGTGAGTTTCAGCCGGTAATTCCAACCGTACAATGTACGAAAAAATGATCATCAGGTTCTCGGGGGGTTGTGAAGAGAGGGCGGGAGCAGTGTAGGGAGCGTTTGCGGGCGCATCGTACCTTTTGTCAAGCCATCTCAGGGCGGGAACGTGGCCATATGAAGCGCAGCGTCAGAAGAATCTGCATGTAAAGCCTGGGGTTGCTTGGGTTAGCGACTTTGCTCAAGCGAAGCGCGAGGTCCAACAACGAAAAGCGAGGTTTGTCGTGTCCTATCAGACTGACGTGTAAAACAGAGGTTTCATTCCATTTAGGTCAAAGACTCTAGTTTGCGGTGTTTGTGTGTCATCACCAAGGATGGGGGTGTAGCAGGAGAAGAATGAGAGAAATGGGCGCGCGTTGCAGACTTACCGGATCATGCGAGGTCACGTAGCTCCCTGCCGCCGCCGCGTTGTACCGCGGCGTTGGTTGGTGAAAGAAGTGATCGGGAGGGTGAGGAAGCTTGCGAGAAAAAGATTTTTAAAGGTGGTGGAATTGAGCCTCGAGTGGGGGTGACCGGCTGGGAAAAATTCGGCGCGCGCGGTCGGCCACGACCCACTAAAAAGGATGCGGATACAGTCAAGGGACCTGATGGTCACGTGTTGTCGCGGTTCGGAAACGCGGATGGCGGATGGCCAGGGGAGAGCTGCGAGAGCTCGACGCGTCCCGCTCGTCTGCGTCATTGATCCGCTCGTCCCCATCTCGTCACATCGCCGAGCAGAGACGGTTTACGGCGGGTGGCTCGAGTCACTTCACGATCGTAGACATAATGCCCGAAATTGCCGAAGGTACGACCAGCGTCTGCCTCAACCAGACAGACAGCTCATGTTTCTATAGTCGCCCGGTGCGTGCACTTCCTGCGCCACCATCTCCTGGGTAAGAAGATCGCCAAGGTCTCTGCCCCCGATGATGCCAATGTCTTTGGGAAGGTCGGGACCAGCGGCCCGGCGTTCGAGAAGGCCGTGAAAGGCCGCAAGGTCGTGTCTGTAGGCAGCCAGGGAAAGTACTTTTGGTGCGTCTTGGCTCTGCGTACGAGGAGTACCGGCCGCTCATAGTTTCTGCAGGATAACCTTTGACAAACCTCCTCATGCGGTGATGCACCTGGGCATGACGGGTATGAGCACCACCCTAACCCCCAACCGCCCCGCCACTGTTCTGACACTTGGCAGGATGGATCCACATCAAGGGCGACAAGACGGCCTACACAAACTACTACAAGAAGATGAAGGACGGCGAGGCCGACGTGTGGCCGCCCAAATACTGGAAGTTCCAGCTCGAGACGGACGACGACCCCCCCGTCGCCGCCGCCTTCACCGACCCCCGCCGCTTCGGCCGCGTCCGCCTGGTGGACTGCCCCGGCGCCGACATCCGCAAGCACTCGCCGCTGAAGGAGAACGGCCCCGACCCGGTCGTCGACGCCGACGTCTTCACCGAGGCCTACCTCGCCGGCAAGATGCGCGTGCGCCACGTGCCCGTCAAGGCGCTGCTGCTGGACCAGTCCCACATCAGCGGCATCGGCAACTGGGTCGCCGACGAGGTGCTCTACCAGGCGAGGCTGCACCCGGAGCAGTACTGCGACAGCTTCGGCGTCGCCGAGGTCGCGCGGCTGTACGAGGCGGTGCGGTACGTGTGCCAGACGGCCGTCGACAAGCTGGGCGACTCGGACGAGTTCCCGGCCGACTGGCTGTTCAACTACCGCTGGGGCAAGGGCAGCAAGGGCGCGGCGTCGGCGCTGCCGAACGGCGACAAGATCGCCTTCGTCACCGTCGGCGGGCGCACGAGCTGCTACGCGCCCGCGAGGCAGAAGAAGACGGGCCAGATCGTGCCCTCGGCCAAGGAGGAGCCCGTCAGCAGCGGCGGCGGGGGCGAGGAGGCGCAGCCCCCCAAGGCCGTCTCGAAGAAGAAGGCCGGCAAGAGGCAGGCGGCGAAGGCGCGCGAAAGCGAAGACGAGAAGCCGGTCAAGAAGGCGCGGGTCGGCAAGGGTGGTCCCGCACAGGCCAATCGCGGCTCGGAGACGAAGCAAGAGGGGGGGACAAAGGACGAGGAGGAGGCGGAGGAGGCGGAGGGGCCGTCTCGAGAGCCTACCGGAGCTCCGTCAAACGACAGGAAACCGAGGGGACCCAGGACCACAGAGAAAGCCAAAACAAACCCGTCGAAGACCGAGAAGACCGTCGCGAAAGAGGAAACGTCGGACTTGCGGGCCGGAGACGCCGGCAGTAGACGGAGATCCCTACGATTGAAGAAATAAACTATTTTGTCCTCGATCGAGGGTCCACACAGAGTCCTCCTACCCTTTCCCCCCCTCCTCTTCCCTTTCCAAACATCTCTGTCAACATTCCCCTCAAAACCCTATTCTAGAAAAGAACGAGGACAGGGATGACGGGTTTGTCACCACCTTTCCCCCCCCTCACCCAACGCACATCGCGTCGCGGGTACCGGTCAAGTCCCAGTCGCAGTCTTCACGGCTCCGACTCGACGTCCGGGGGGAAGGTTCCAAACAGCGCCATCAGGCGCTTCACCATCTCCGGAGACAGTTTCTCCCCCTCGGAGATGCTCTTGCTCATCGTGCGGAAGTCTATCGCGCGTTAGCTTTCTCTGTCTCTCTCTCTCTCTCTCTCTCTCTCTCTCTCTCTCTCTCTCTCTCAAAAGGTCGACATCTTCCCCATCCCCCCCCGTCTTTGGGATGACAGGCCCATGGCTATCGACCGGGGGGGTGGGCAGTCTCTGTCTCCGACTTACAGTCCATGTAGTACCCTAGTTTTTTCCTCGAGTCAGCACGGGGGGTTATATATATATATGCCTGTGGCTGCCGCGTGACGTACCAGGTGTGGAAGTCATGAAGAGCTCGGCAGGCTCGGTCTCGGACGTGTTGATGAAGGTGTGGATCGCCCGCGGGGGGACAACCATGAGCTGGCCCTCCCCGGCGTCGACGTTGCCCTCGGGTGTCTTGAAGCGTACCGTTCCTGGTTCGTCAACGTCCCGTCAGCAAACTCTCTCTCTCCTCGCTCTTCCGAATTCGTTCACCGAATCTCAGGTTTCGTAGTACAAGTGTGGGGTGGGGGGGGCTAAGGCACAGGGAGAAGGAAAAAGCCCACCCTTGGTCACGAAGAAACACTCGTCGTGGAACCGGTGCCAGTGCATCGGCGGCCCGGACGTGGCCGGCGGCAGCTCCAGTATCATGCACCCGATCCGGTTGTCCGTGTTGGTCCCGTCCTCGAAGATGTAGATGGTCATCGGCCCGACGACGATCTTCTCGCTGTCCTCCTTCTTGTACAGCTTCACCGACACGGGTCCGCGGTGAGGCATCTTGGCGCTTTTTTCTCTCTTTTATGTCTCTCCGTGTCTGTCTCTCTTTTTTGTCTTTGTTTTTTGGGTTGTCGCCGAGGTTTCGCTTTCTAGTTTTCTTCTTATCCCTTCTGCGTTACTCTTTCTCCCTGGTTATCCTTCCTTTCCCTCCCCCCCCCCTGGATCACGATTGGCCGCCCGGGTCGAGCCTTTTTATACCGGTTTTAAAACGGGCGATATCAGAAAGAGGCAGAGACGACAATGGATCGTGAAACTTTGAGCCTGACGTCAACGACTGTCAGCCAGGAGCAAAAACGGTTGGGGAAAGGCCGCGGAGTGGTTGACCGTCCGCAGCCCGCATAATTCATCCCAAGGCTTAGGTAATTGGAGACTCGCGAGTTATTTTATCGGCCAGTTTCCCCCGTGCGGTGGGAGGGGCTCGGACATCCGGGCTGCGGCGCCAATTGCGTCGTGACCTTTTGTCCGCCGGGCTGTCGCGCGAGGAGGGCCTGCGGCCGGAAATGGCAAGGGAAGGGAAGGGTTGGAGGGGAGGGAAAGGGATGCGGCACCATACGGCGCCGGGCGCGGGTTGTTGCGGCTGCCCTCAATCGTTCACGTATTCTCCTAGCGCCGATGGTACTACGCCTGGTGATACACCCAGGTAGACTTGTCTCACTATGGTAGTTGCCGCATGACGCCCACTTGCGGAATGCATAGGGGAAAGACGGAGGTGTATACTTGGTGTTCTCCTTCGGGAACAGGGGGAAGCAGACTCCCGCAAGTCGTTTTCCTTCTCTGTATAAAGTTTACTTTTCGTCAGAGCGACGTGACGGTGGGCTGATGTTGATAATACCATATGACGTCCTAATTCATTTGTGCTAATGCGTCTCGAAGTAACTGTAGACCAAACGGAGAAGGAAAAAAACCAAGATATGGTCTGCTTGTCCCAAAGCAAACGCCAGTGATTCTCATTTCGCCGACGGCCTGGGCCTCTTCATCTGTGCTAACCTATCTTCGGCATGATCAGAATACCATGTTTTGTAGTACATGATAGAAAATTCCCAGCAAAAAAACCCCAGTCAAAGGCCGGTGCCCGACTGTCAACGCCGTCGCAGATGCTTTCGGGGGGTCCTTGCTCCGCCCGTTTCGAGGTGATGAAAACGAAAACAATGCTTTGCCTCCAGTGAGGTTGGGATAAGAGTGTAATAATAAAAAAAGACAAAAAAACAAGGAGATGTCTTCCTGTACACCTATAAGTGAATCCAGATTCCCCAGAAAGGCCAACACGCCTTCCTCTTTTGTCCTCGATGATGATCATGTTTGCGCTTTGGAAAAAAAATCACAATCTTTGATCAACGCCCCGTACATAATTTTGCAAGAAAGAAAAGAACATGTATAAGAAAATTCCAAACGTCGTTTTTGGTGCGAGTTGCGAGTTGCCTGAGCTCTAACTTCGCATGCGTGTGCCATGGGTATCGTAAATGCCTGATAGCAGATGCCTCGCTCGTAGACAGCCGCGACATACTTGTTGAACTTGTAAGGAGGAGGACGTGAAACATGCTTGGACATTACGGAGGAGTTCCAGTCCCGGTTCGGGAGAAGAGAAGTCGGATCAAGGTTTGCCGCCGACTGTTTTTTGTTTTGTTTCTTGTGCCGCTACGCCGGGAAGCGTTAAAAAAAAAAACCCCAAATCAGTCCTCCCGCTCCACCTGGAAGCCGACGGAGTAGCGGAAATCTTGCGAGTCCCAGCGGACGGGGATCATGGTGAGGAGGTTGACGAAGGGGGTGCCGTCCTTCTTGAAGTTGAGGACCTCGAGCTGGACCTCGTCGTTGGCCTCGACGGCCTTGCGCATGGTCTTGACCGTCTCCTTGTCGACGTGCTTGCGGGCCGACGTCTTGCCGACCCTGCCGCCGGGCGCCTGGAGGAAGCGGCAGTTCCTGCCGAGGATCTCGCGGTTCGAGTAGCCGGTGAGGATGCTGAAGTGTTCAGAAGCGTACACGATCGGGGTGTCGGGCTGCTGGAGGTCGCAGAGCAGCAGGGCGACGGAGCAGTCGATGGCGCCGAGTTCGACCTTGGGGTTGGGGCGGCCCACAACGCGGAGCTGAGGTGTGCGTGTTAGCTGCGAGAGCTGCTGTCGAGCGTTTTTTTTCTTCCTTTTGCTGGACTTACAAGAATGCTCATCATGTCGAAGCCCGACGGGCAGTACAGCCCGGGGTACATGACGGGATCGGCGGCGGCTTGGGGTCGTCGCCAAGACGCCGTATCCCCTTTGGAAGCTTGCTCATTCTCGTTGCCGGAAAATTGATACTGAGCGGCAAGTCAGTTGCCCGTTTGGCAATACGCGCGGGGGTCGATCGACAATGGCCGGCACTCACCTCAAGCGCACACGACTCCCACGGATTCATGGTCGAGGGTTTCCGGTACTGGGTACGGAATGATAGAACACGATCCGTCTTCTCGGTTTGGACGTAGGACGTCGGGTAATGGAGCTCTTGTGTAGACATGATGGTGAAAGGTAGACAGAGATCCCAAGTATGATTATAAAGTGATGGTACCGCAGGCGGAGACGAGATGGCAGACCAGGGGTGTTGACTGGTTTGGATAATAGACAGGAGGAGCAGGGTCCGAAAGAGGTAATATGAGGAGGTGATTAGGCACTTTGCATCATGCGGCTATGTCGTGTGCTGGCAGGCTGGGCAGGGAGGGAGTCAACGCCAGGTCGAGAGGGTTGATTTGACGATGGATGTGTGTGAACGAGGTCGAAAGTCAGAAAAAGTGACAAGTCATTGAGCAGATGTAGTGTAGGATGGAGGAGCCCGAAGTGGTTTGAAGAACGGCCAGCTGCTTGATTGAAAACAGGTTGCAACCTATACGTATTGGGCCTTGTTAGGCAAAGCACGACTACTTAGGGGACCATGGTGGTGACGGTCAGTGGGGATTAAAGATGCCGTTGCCAGCGATCGTGGATACCGTTGGTCTTGATCGCGAGTTGATGCGTGGGACACGGTGATCGGGGGCAAAAGGGGGGGCGTGTGGATAGAAGCCCGGGTGAGGTAAGCAAGCAAGCAAGCAAGCATGGACTGACTGACTGCTCGCCTAGTACACGAGATCGATCGGTACGACCAAGAGGGGTTAGGTTCGTATGGTATGGGTGATCGCATATCGATCCAATCCGACAAGGAGGCTTTCGGCCGGGTAATAGGAAGTGTGTAGGGAGGGTTTTTAATTACCCCATTGAATCAACCATTGAATCAGTCATATTCTCTGCCCACAGGTAGAAAGGTGGTCGATAACGGTAATGGCTAATAGAGGGGAGCAAACAGGTGAGGCCCATGTTCTCGGTTCGCAGAGCTTCAACTTTCATGCCTCAAAGGGCTGCGAGGGGGGGTTGGTTGACAGGTAGGTACCCCACGGTTCCTATCCTCCCTACCCTCCCCAAACCGGTGAAGGGAGCCGCAGAAGACCAAACGCTCTTTCGGGTAGACGATGACGGCAATAGATCATCACCTTGTCCGCACGCCTGGATAGGCCAGAATACCTAGTGTACCTACCTACCTACCTACCTACCTAATGCCTAGCCAGCCGGATGCCGTGGGGTTCAGGCGGGGACGGACTGAAGCTTAACAATCCGACGAGGGGTCGGAGACACATTTGGACATGAAGTGTCGGCCATCGGAGTTGGGAGAAGGGCTCTCTCTCTCTCTCGACTTGTTCGCCCACTGCCGGCGGCGTAAGGCCCTCGGACGGGTTCGTGGCTCCCATCTTTACTGTAGGTAGGTCGTCCAGGACCATCCATCTGTGACGACTTGTGGTAAGCGAGGCCATGTGCGTGCCGGGCGGGCGTGTGTGGGCGTGACATGACGCGGGCGGAAAGGGCGTGTGTGTGTGTGTGTGTGGTGTGGGCTTGGATGCTGAGTCGGAGCAGAATCCGATGGTCAGATTCGCGTTTGGCCTGGCCATCACAGCGATCGCCATGCTGAAAGTACGTATCGTCGCGTAGCCGAGCAGCAACGACTTTTCTCGATTCCCACACCGTCCTCGGACCCCTGTTCTGACTTTGTGGTGCACGATACGGATATGTACGATGTACATACGAATAATAGCAGTACCTAGTCCATCCCCCCTGCAACCTTCCCGAGCTCGGTTGGACGCCCAATTTGTGTGCAAACATAGTGTATCCCTACATGGCACTACGTATCGTAGCATCGTGCATCGCAGGTGGGCTGATTTTGCCATGTTCGCGGTGGAGACGGGCCACCAGCATTGGAAACGGCAATCGGCCGTCTGTCGCTGGAGAACCGAACCCTTCCCTACAGTATGTGGCCAGAGTGCCATGCTGGGTGTCATACCCAATGTCCATGATCCCCATGATCCCCATGACCCGTGGAGCTTACATTGACCCTGGCGTGGCGTGGCAGGCTTCCCAGCTTCAACCCCGAGGCCTCAGGTCCCGGGTCACCCCCCATTCCCGTCGTCATTGATCCGAGGAAGAGCTCACACTTCCTTGGGTCGACGGATGGCAGGACGATTGGGGTGGCCGATACAATTACCCACCTACAAGCGGCCACCTTTTGCCCTTGCGTTCAAATCGGCAGTGCGTATGTATGGTATGTATGGCCATTATGGTATGCATTGGTGTTTGCTACCTAGCAAGCCAAGCCAAGCACCCCGTCAGTGCGCAATCGAGATCTGTCACGTTGTTTGTGTGTGTTTTTCTTTTCTTTTTTCTTTCTTATCCCAGTAGTCTGGATCATTACCAAAGGCATTTTCCGAATGGGGGGTAGCAGGCAGGCAGGCAGGCAGGCCAGTGGCTGCTTGCTGTATGTATGCAAGCCGTCCTTGCATCGGTTAGGGGGTAGTTTGGTGTACTATGTATCCGTATACTCTACAGTACCTAGTTCAAAGTCAAACCCGGTCTTCGAGATGCCTTGTCTGGCCTGGGGGGCTGAATCCTTCGATCGGTGCAACAGGTATCGCCGGCCGAAGCGGGGAGGGGAGGTCAGTTTGGTGCCCTGGTGCCGCAGAAGCGCGCCCGCCGGCGGAAGAGAAGTCGCGCATCATGGGCATGACGATGCGAGGCTGGCGGCGGAGCTTTTGCTCTTCGACAGGCAGAGAGTTGCGGGTGAGCCCTGCGCTCTGTCGATTCCATTGAATTCGAGTGTACTTGTGGTCTTGCAGCAGACAGGTCGATCCGGCGATGGCCTCAGTTCCAGTGCGATCGATATTCCCACTCATGCTGCTGGATTACGGATCACTCATCACAGATGAGAATGGTCGTTCCCATCCATGCACGTCTACGATCTGACTCCGCATTGCTCTCATATTTTACGGAGTACCTACAGCACACCCCCCATGCCATGGATCGATGCACCACGACTAGGTACCTATCGAGCTGCGCGCAGAGGCCAAGCTTGCACGATCGGTCAGTCAATCGGTGAGAGGTGCCCCCCTCCCATGTTTGCTTACTGACGCAGAGTGGCCCCATCCATCCGCCCCATTCATTCATTCATTCATTCATCCGGCAACCTAGCCGCGATGGATGAACGCCTGGCGACGACATTTTAATCGAGAGACTGAGGCGCATCACCACTCACTCGCCTCGTAGGGCCGCGTTTGCGTTTGCGTTTGCGTTGCGTTCGCGTCGCGTAGCTTTTCGGCCGACTTCTTAACTTTGGGGGTGGGGTGAGCCAGCGACCACGACTCGCGACCTGAGGCGCGCGTGGTTGTCTGCTTCTCCCCCTTCCTCATTCCGCCCCGGATCTGCGACCAGAAGAGAACACACGGGGCGGGCGGTCTCGCTGCGCGATTGGGTGAAGCCGTCGATGATGAAGGAACTCTGGTCTGGTCTGGCCTGGAACGAACGAACGTCGGTGGGCTGGGCGTGGTGGTCATCGGAAAATCGTGTGGCATCGTGGCTTGCGTTGTGTGAGATCGCGATGGTGGCGCCCAGCTGCCGGCAGGTGGAGCTGACTGAGGTGTGTATTCGTACTCTGCTCCACGGTTCTCTGCTTACTGAGGTACAGTTTGCAAGGCGGTTGGTTCCTCGTGAGGTTTGCCAATTCTTCTCTCCTTACATAGAATCTTGTAGTTCCTACATCAGTTACCATGGAAGGTATCTGTACTATCCAAGTACCTACCTAGGTAGTTATCCAGGAGTTCCCTCGTGAGGCACGCAATAACAGCGGTACAGTTGGGAAACCATGGTCAAGTATCATGTCCAATACTCTATACAATGATAGCACCTACATACTACCTAGGTAGTTCAGTTACACAAGTCATTCGTTGCCATTTCCGGCTTGGTGTATATGCGTTAATCAAGTCCATCTCTGGGTGACGGGTGACAGTCCCCGAATCCTCCGTTGGGCTGGCTAACTACCTACGATGAAACCCCCCGACACGCTGTCTCAGATCTACTCTTCTTAGTAGTGGTGTGTGAACAAGCAATGTATGTGATCTGTAACAAGCCCTCCAGAAACCACAAACATGGCGTCTTACGCCGCATCCTGGGTATCGTACGATGCGACAGTCAGTACCTGATTAGTGGTCGACCGCGGTGGGCAGAAAGCTAGTTAGTTGCCCACGCAACGTAAGTAACCCTCCATCTAGATGATGCCGAGAAGGAACAAAAGCTTCCATCATCCAACAACCCACTTTTTGTCGTTCCCCCCCCGGGCGCGACTCGGCATGCCATCCAATAAAGGAACACAAATAATCAGGTACAGCACGTTGTTTTAGACCTTTGGGCAGGGCAGGGAGGGAGCCGTGGGGACCCCACGCCGTTACTCTCGTGAGCGCTTAATCTGCACATTGACCCCCAAGGCTACGGTGACGTACGCCGGAAGTTGACGTTGCCGGAAGGAAGCGTTCACCAAACAAACAAACTCGACACGATGCCGACGATGTGGTAGGTAGCAAAATCTTCGGCCACCCCCCCCCCCCCCCCCCCCTCTCCCCCTCTCCCTCCGACTGACACTGGGCCCGTTCTGCCTCAAAACGCAAATTCCTCCCAGGCAACCTCCTCCCCCTCCAACCACCCGTTCAGGACGCCCAGCATCTCCGGCCCCGTGCACAGGAAGAACCTTTTCCTCCCTGCCCCTTCCTTGACGTCTCCCTCGCCCATCCTCCGTCTCTCGGCCGTAACTCCCAGGTCCGCAATCTCCCTGATAGCCTTCTCCTCCTCCTCCTCCGTCTCCCCAGCCCGGCCCGTAACGAACACCTTCAACAAGCTGCCTAACCCGTTAACCTTCACACACACCTCCTTCACCAGCTTCAAATCCTGCACTCTGACGCTCCAGAGCACCTTGATCCTGCCCCCCGCCGCTAAGACACCACCGGCCTGCGCGAGCAGGGGCGTGATCCCGACGCCCGCCGCCACAAACACCTCCTCGACCCCGTTGTCGTCGTCGTCGTCGTCGTCGTCGTCGCCCCCTCCCCGTCGTCCCAACCTGAACGACTCTTCGCCGCCAAAGCCCAGCACGGGAACCTCCAGCGGAACCCTCGTGTTCCACCTCCATAGCATGTTCGTGACAGGCCCCTTCCTCCTCGCCGTGATCTCGAGCTCCTTCCCGTCTCCCGTCGGCGGGCTGGAGACGGTGAACGTTCTCACGTAGTCGTCGTTCAGGCTCTGGGGCTCGTCGTCGCGCATGTGGCTGTAGCCCGCGTCCAGCTCCTTGGAGAAGTCGAGCGTTACGTACTGCCCGGCCTCCCACCTCGCGCCGGGTTCCAGCCGGAAGACGAAGCGCGCGATTGTCGGCGTTATCGCCTCGCGACGCACCAAGGTCGCTGTCCTGTCCGCCTGGGCTTCGGATGACAGCGTGTGCTGCTGCTCGCTGAGCAAACGCCTCACCGGCGGGTTGTATGGCGACGTCTCCAGGGGCGTGCCGGCAAACGGCAGCCCAGACTCGACGAACACGGCCGCCGCCACCGTAATCTTGACGGCAAGCTTCGTGTGTGGCAGATATGCGGCGGCGTCCTGGCCGACGAGGATCGACGCCGATCCCGTGAGCTTAATTCTAGTTAGCCTTTTTGTCACTGGCTTGGGCGTGTTCTTTTTCCTTTTTCTTTTGCTTTTTCTTCCATAGTAGAACCGCAGAAAGGGGGTTGGAAGGGAGTGACACCCACGTAGAGGACGTCGGACGTCTCAAAGTCCGGGATCGCGATACCGACCAAGGGGTTCAGCTTTAGGTTGCCGAGAGTCTGGTAAAGTCGATTGCCGGAAACTGTAAACCACGGATCAGGCCTCTGTCGGCAAGTTGCGAAACCGAAATGGAAAAAATCACCCGGGGGGTGTTAATCGCCCCGTGTAAGCCTCCGGGTAGCCAGTGGGGGGGAAAACTCACATTCGGGATAGATGATTTCCACCCCGCCGCCGCCCGCGTCGTTGCTTGCAACTCTCACGAAGCCCCTCGATCCTCCCCGGTGGTTCGTGTCCATGCTCGCATCGTGCGCGCTGGTCAGGAACAGCATGTCCGCCCGTCTGACGACCTCGAGCGCCCCCTCGCCCAGCGGCAACCCCCTCTCGACCCTGCCCTTCTCGATCGAGCCCCTGGCGGTGACGTCCTTCTTGTTCAGATACTTTGGGCAGTTCCCCAGGCTCTCTTCCACCTGCACTGCCATCTGTACCTCCCCGCCATCCACAGCCCCGGCAACCATGCGACCCGCAAACTTGACCCGGTCCCGCGTGATGAGATCAATCCCCAGTCCCGCCACAAGCTTTCCCCCGTCCGCTTCCAGCCCTGGCTGCACGACCCCGTCCTGCACGCCCTCCCCTTCCTCGCTCACGCCCCAGAGCGCGGAGAGGACCGGGTCGTCAGCGACGTCGACCAGACCCCGAACGCCCAGCACATCCTCCGCGATTGGCCGTGCCACCGCGCCCCTCTCACCGCCCCAGAGCGTCGTCCACGGCCGGCCTTGGGCGTCGAGTGTGCCAAGGGCCACGAGAGGCGATGCGGCGATGCGGGCGCCGTAAGACGGCGGGAGGCCGGCGGCGGTGGGGTTGGATCGGCGGGGTATTTTGAGGAGGTCGTGGAGGGCGACCTCGCCCGGGTGGAATTCGATTGTCCGTGCTGGCATTTTGGGCGCTGGGACGAATAGAGCGTCTGGCGGGAGGATGCGTGATGCGAATAGAGTTGCTAGCAAGGTGGTGTAGGTCATATAGAGAGAGGGGTTGCGCGTCTTGGATGACGATCTTGTACTCGGGTTCTCAGGTTGAGTAATAGCCTATTTATCGGCGGCGGTGATTGAACCTTCGGGGATCCGTGTCTCCAATACGTCGGGATTTGAACGCCATGGCTTACTAGTTTCTGCTGATACTGGTGGGATGCAAGTGAAGTGACAAATCAGCAACGAAGGGCGCGACATGTCGTGATGAGGAGTAGCTGACAGTCGTGATGCTGACACTGCCAGCGGTACTGCTGGCAGTTGGCACTTTGGAGCTGACAGGGTTCATCGGGCGGGCCCAAACTCTAAAAATCCCCCGATGCAGCAAGGGGCCCGGCCCTGTAAACCGCGGGGGGTTCTGTTATATAAACGCAATGGGTGCAATACAATTACCATCACATATAAAGAGAAGGGCAAACATCGGGTTGTTCGTCAGAGGGTAAATCTGTATTACTTTTAGTTGCTAGTAGTACAATGGTTCTGGATTTCCCCTAGCGGCCCATGGGGCGCTTCTGTAGCCAGTTGACCCTTATTCCCCTTTATAGTACATGACGAATGAGAAGTGAAAAACTCGGAGGGGTATCGAATGGATGGTCGTAAAAAGATGGGACAACCCGATGCGTGGCCAGACACTGGAATCCAAACCTGGCAGTGCGAGGCTCCAAGGCATGGGCGAAGAAGAAATGGTGGGAAGCCTTTTGTGGCAACGCGCGTTTTCCCTCACGCTGCACGACGCCCCATTGAATCGTAAAGAAACATTATGGAAAAGAATGCGGCTGACCCGAGCCCCATGGTGGCGTGACCTATGAGCCCCAAGCCCCAGTCCGATATGCCTAGTACCGCTGGTTTCTTTGGGATTCAATATCGTCGTTGTAGCCATAGCCCTGACCGCGCTGGGCGGGTCTTTGGCTTTGCGACGTACCCGGACGGGCGATGTAGTCTTGCTGGGGACGAGGAGGTACAGGAGCCGTCATATTCCGCATAGGCGCATTCGGCGGACCTCGAGGAGGAACGGGGCCAGTCGCGCTTCGCATCTGATTGTACGGCTGGTACGCTTGAACGGGAGTGTTGTTGAGCGGACCGGGACCACGCGGCTGGGGAGCGCCGGAGCGAGTCGAGTAGACCGAAGGCGCAGGGCTGGCTCGGCCGTTAGACTGGCTCGAGTAGTCGTCATAGGTGCCCCTGGGTGCCGGTGTGGACCGGTCAGTCTGGTAGGTGTTCTGTCTTTGCAGGCCGTAGCCGTCCATCGTCTGGCCGGTGGCAGACCGAGCAGGAGGAGGGAAAGGGGGTAAGCCGTCTTGGGAGTATGGAGCGGGGCTCTCAGAGAAGCCCCCTCGCAAGGAGCCCTGCGAGTTGGTGTGCATGTGTGACATTTGAGGTCGGAAGCTTCGTTGAGAGCTGGCGGTACCAGGCCGAACTGGCGGGTAGCTGTTCAAATCCATCGGCGGGAGCGACGGAACGGGCGAGGCAGATCGCTGGTAGCCAAAGTCGGCCGCACCAGCGACCAACGGCGCACGGGAAGAATAACTGGCAGTCGAGGCCGTGGTACCCATTCTCGAAGGCAACGGGCGCTTCTGGTCCATCGAATTGAGCTCGATGCTCCCGGGAGTACCGGGTCGAGACTCGTACACGGGGAGCGTCGCGAAAGTGTCGTTGCGGCCAAACATGGGCATCTCGGCAAGCTTGTCAGGGTCCCCGACGTTGGGGAGCGTGGGCAGAGTGGCCTGGCGCTCGAGAGGCAGTTTCTCGCCGTTCTTCTTGGCCGCCTTGAGTTCAAGCTTGCGCTTGGTTTCTTCCTGTCTCGCCAGGGCCTTGTTGACCTTGGCGGTCACGATCTTCATGAGGGCCTTAGTGACCTTGCGTTCACAGTAGCCCGAGAGGCCGCCGTCGGCCTTGGGGATCCAGTGGAACAGGAAGAAGACGTAGAAAAGGATGGCAATGATGATGTACAGGAGGGAGAAGACCCAGATGAGGAGGGTGAAGAGCATACCGGACAGGATGAGGGCCTGCTGGTAGTCCTCGGTGGCGAGCGACCTGATCTTATCAAAGAAGCCCAGCAGGGATCCCTCGACGGATGATTCATGAACTGCGAGCTTGGCATCGTAGACCGACTTGAGCGTCAAGGCATTGACGACTTGACGGGGGCCGGAACAGACGAGAACACGGATCCAAGCTGGGTTACGTCAGTAGATGTCGCGCGATGACGAAAAGGATGCTGGCAACTCACACTGGAAGCTAAAGTAGGTGAAGAGGGCAATGTACTCGGCCCCCTTCTTGCTCTTGGTGAGCTCGGCGAAGACCAAGAATCGCTTCCAGCCCTGACCCTTGCCCATACGTGTGCTCTCGAGGCGGACGGCAATGTTGTCAAGATAGCATTCAGCCACATTTCCGCGCTTCATGACGCGCATGGCCCTGAATTGCTCAAAAGCAATGTTGACGAAGGATGCGATAATGGAGATGGAGAAGATCCATTTGGAGATTTTGAAATCGATGGCGGGGTCGATCTCAGAAGACCAGCGGTCGAAGGCCAGCAGGTTGACGGCAGTAAACATGTCGACGCCGTAGACGGCCAATGAGATGACCAACATGAGCCATAGGTAGAAGTAGGCGAACGGGGTGATGCATCCGCGCGAAGTGAAGTCGTTAAGGTTCTGCGGATCGTTAGCTCCTAGGTGCGGCGTCGTTGTGAAGGCGAACTCAGCCTACAATGTAGTCCCATTTCTGTTCGGCACGCTGCTCGGTGACCTTCCTACGGTGGCTGAGGCATCCCATCTTGGAAGTCGGGGTGTCGGTGAAGACGACGATCGATAGTCCAAAGGGGTCGAAGAACGTCGACGGGGTCGAGCCAAAGCAAGTCGGGAAAGACGAAGAGAAGAAGAAGAATAGGAAGAAGGAGAAGAAAAGAGAGAGGAGGCTGTTGGCGGCCTACTGGGACCGAGGTCGTCGTGAAAGAGTGTGATGGCGCAACTCGGACCTGCCGTCAACACACGTCGTTACTCGCCCGCGAAGTAATCGACAGTGTTTTTCTCTTCGTGATGATGTTGAAGAAAATGGTTGTCGATACCGAAGCAACGGGACGACGGGGGTTGTTGAGGAAAGAAAGAAGAGGGCGAATGATGGAATGTGGGTCAAGAGTACGTGCGGAGGGAGGGCTTGGAATTCTGCGACACAAACAGAGGTCGGACCGCGGAGCTGTTAAGCTAGCATGGCCGAGCGACCAGGCGTCTGAAGGTGGATCAAAATGGGTAGGTAATGAATGATGGTAATGACTGGGCGGGAACTTGACGACAGCGGTGGAGAGGCCAAGGCAAGCCGGGTGGGTGGTGGGTTGTTCAACGATACGGACAGACAGACCATTCGTACGGACTTGGCCGGACTACGAGTGATGGTCGGGAAGGGGTCGCCTGGGCGGGGGATGAAAGCGAGCGGTGTTGTGACGGGATTGCGGGTTAAGGGACAGTAAGTTCTGGTTGGGCGATTATCCGCGTTTGATCGGCCACAGCGGGCTGCAAGGCTGAGTCTCAGGATGTCGAAAAGAGCAAAGAGGTGAGTGAGTGATGGAGGTGGGTTCGGCGGACGGAGGGAAATTCGCGGGTTCGAGTCGTCAAAGGGGAGTCGACGAGGCTCAGAACAGCAGAAGAAACTTGAGACGCGGATTCCTCGCACGATGGAAAGCAGTCGAGCCGAGTCTTTCTTTGCGCTCTAGGTATCTAGGCCATGAGACTGCTTCGCCAAGTCCGGGAGGAATGTTGTGGGTGTGTGTGTGAGTGAGTGAAAGGGCGATGGAGAGCGCAAGACAGGAACGTCAGCGGGGGCACTTGGAGTCTTGAAGAGGGATCTGCGGGTGGGGGGACAGGCATAGGAGACGATACTAAGACAAAGGGAGACAGGGTTGCTTTGGAAGGAACGTCTATTCAATTAATTTTGCGTCCCCCAGCCGGTCGCAGACACAGACAGATTCCTCCTGCCTGCCCGGGTCAGGGTGACTAGATAATGCTAGGTTGTCGCGGGCGCTGGCAGGACGGTTTTGGCGGTTTCGAGCCTCCTGGGAGAATGTGGAGCAACGGCGCCTAGCGCACAGAGGATTGTAGGCATTGGGATTGCACCACCCGCAGCGCAACACGGCCCTTGACGCAGGTACCCTGCCACTAGCTCTCCCAATCGGGTTAGCGCACCAACAGAGTGTTTGAAGTCCCTTTACCCGAGCAGTGTGGCTTCTCTCATTGGCTCGGCTCCACGGTACAGTATCATATGTATATATCCACATGGCTGTAAGTATAGGATACCTAATGTAGATGCCCATTCCACCGGCAGCTCTTCGTATATGTGACTACATATCTCAATGAAGTCTCCCCTTCCCCACAGTGTATCCGCTCAATCCATCCTCTTCGTCGCTGGCTGCTCAAAGACTATTTCCCAAAAACACGCTCCAAATGTATGTAGGTAGTGTACAAGAACACACCCGCGGTTCGGACGCGCCCGTCTTGCCCATCCAACCGTTGAACCAAGTCCTGCACCTCTCGAAGGTGGCGAAACGCGACGTTTTGTTCTGCTCGCGTGGCCTCGACTCGACCCTGCCGCCCAAAGAAAGGATCACGGCCTGGCTGGTTGGTTGGTCGATTGATTGATTGAATGCTGACCACTATCCCCGCGATCGGCAACGTCAGCTTCGCGAGGCTAAAGCCGCGCCGGCCATTGGTGTGAGGCCGCGCTACGAGGCCTCCTCGACCTAAACTCGACGTGGCTGACGACCAAGCACCCCAGTCCGGTCCCTGTCGAGCGAGAGAAACACCACTCCAGTCAGTTAAGGCGTTCCGACTCGATTGTCGTCACTGCCAGAATGGATGCTCTCTCTCTCTCTCTCTCTCTCTCTCTCTCTCTTGGCCACGGTCATCCCGTCTCGACACTGTTCAGCTTCGCCCGGAACCGTCTCAGTGAAACACACAGCCCTTGTCCGTCCCCTGGCACGCATGATGTCGACTAAGCCGGAGACGGCTCTCCCTGAACGTTGGCAGGGCCCCATTACTGCCTAGCACCTAGGTATTATCCTACTCCTCAACCTCCGACTTGGCCAGTGCACGCACACACACACTCTCTCTTTCTTTCTTGCATTGTTGCTTCATCCATTTATATCACTCGACGACGGTTCAGCCGATCGCAAGCAGGGTCTTTTTCAGTATTACCTACAGACGAGCCACAATTGACAGCAGCCCTCCTTGCGTCGCTCTTAGATTCCTGCCGTCTACCAAGCACAGACAGACAGCCCGACCAACCAGTTTCCGCAAACCTCTTGCAAGGGAAACGCTAAAAACACTCTCGGATCAGACGGCAGCTCTTGGCCAACCCTGTCCTGCAGAATACCTACCTACATACCAGTACCTAGTACGAATAAGGGTATTGTCTGGGTAGGTACCATGGGAAAAAGCTCCCAGGGCAATCTTGGCTGCCTCCCGCATCGGGAAGTCGCACCATTTCGCTTCCACGGCCAATTTACTCGGCGGAGGGGGCCTGGCTCTCGTGACAGGTGCTTACGAGGCGCACGCACGTGGAATCGATTAATTACCCCGGGCAAATCGGCTATCTTTATCCCTATCCCAATCTTGATGCGACAGGCCGATAAAGGTGTGTCCGTGATATACCTAGGTGGTAGTAGCCACGCCACGGTGGGTTCAAGGCTGTGCTTGCTTGCTTGCTTGCTTGCGTGAATCCCGCGGGTTAGGTCTGCCAAGCGGCTGAGGCCTTGGCGGCTTGAAATGTTTCCTAATGTTTGGTCGAAGCTTGGGAGACTGTGCTCCAAAACCCGATCTGGAACATGCGCAGTAGGTGTGCGGGCAGAGAGAGATAACTTGGGTTCGTCGTCGGCAACACCGGTCGCGAGAGAGCATCGCGATGCTGGTTTCTGGACGGTTGGCGAACCAACCCAGAGTAAGTCATGACCCCTCCAAAGTCCAGGACACCTGACCTAGTCCCGCCGTGATTTTTGTTTTGTTTTTTTGGATGCTCTTTTGTATCCAGATGATGGGCGTGGAAATTGAATGCAGAAGAGGCGCACGTGGCGACTGTTTTTGACCTGCCAAGACGGCAACCGTTGAATCAGAAAGGGGGACAATGGCAGCGAGGCTGCTCTTTGTCCTGACCGCGGAGGTGGTGCATTCATGAAAACGCTTCTTCGCTTCCCAGCAGGTCTCAATGCTCTACAAAGAAGGCCTACAAAGATGACGGGATCCCGTTTCTTTGGGCTTCCCGCCGCGATGTCTGGCCGTCAACCGCATCTAATCTACCTCGTCTGCATCTCCTCTTGACCTCGGTCTACCGTTATCTGGTAGCAATCGCAAAATAAAAATTCAAAATAAAAAATGGAGGATCCGGGCCATCCCCAGCCGCCTTTCCAACTCGTCAAGAGAGTCCAGGACGACATCTGGCTGGCGCGGCGGATCGCCCAGAACCCCAGCTATGCCGACGGCGAGGAGTTCATCGCGCGCAGAGTGGACGACTTTGACGAGTACTACGAGGCGGGCAAGTACTCGATGAGCTTCACGACAAAGAGGCAGCGCCAAGTCAAGGGTCTCATGGACCTCCTCTACGACTGCAACCTCGGCCGCAACGTCTCCTACATCCTCAACCACGAGAACATCATCTCCCTTGCCGGCTATCTCCGCCAGCAGCCCGTCCACCCGCGCGTCGACGCCACCGAGGACTACCTCGTCTGGGACATTTGCGACGCCGGCACGCTCGAGAACCTCCTCGCGAACCCCGACGCCGACACCGACCCCGGCTGCTTCTTGCCCGAGTCGCTATGCTGGCACGTCCTCGTGTCCATCATGCGCGCCCTCGTCTGGCTCCACGACGGCTACCGCCAGGAGGTGGAATGGGCCAGCGGCGAGCGGCGCTGGATGAAGACGGACGCCGAGTGGATGCCCATCCTGCACCGGGGCATCAGCGCCCAGACCGTCTTCTTCCAGCACCCGCGCGGCAGGGAGACGTACGGCGTGTGCAAGCTGGGCAAGTTTGGCAACGCCTTCGTATCGGGCGTGCCGGCGCGGCGGGACGGGGCGCCCGACGGCGAGAAGCCGCTGCCGCACAGCATCGGGTTCCCGATCGCACCCAAGGAGGGGCACATGAGCCTGACGGACATGACCAAGCAGTGGAGGGAGTACCTCGGTACCGGGAGAAACGTGAGTCCTCGGAACACACACACACACTGCGCGGGCGCGCGGGAGGGGCAACAGCAACAGCTAACCAAACCCGCAGGGCAAACGGCTGTACACGCTCAGCGACGAGCACTGGGCCCTGGGCGCCGTCCTCTTCCGCATGATGACCGGACATGCTCTCCCCAGCCTGGACGGGTGCAGGGCCTGCAAGTGCATCCACATCCGGCGGTGCGCCAAGGTGAGCTGCGTCTACAAGGGAGAACACTCTGGCCGCGAGTGCGAACACGAAGCCTTCCGCGGGTGCCGCTGCCGCACGCCCTGCACGGCCGAGACGGACGTCCACGTCGACGAGGCGCTGCACCGCACGCGCTACTCGTCGTACCTCGTCCTCGCCGCGCGGATGCTGCTCAACTACGACCTCGAGGCGCCGGCCGTCGGCACCCAGGGGCTGGCGGCCGAGGTCGAGGTGCTGTACCGGCGTTGGCGGAGCGAGACGGAAGACGGACGGGAGTACGTGGACGTCGAGGACGACCTCGGGTACCGGTTCCTGGTGCTGAACAATGTCGCCACCGTCGACAAGGCCGAGGAGATGGGTGGATGAGTTGTCGATCCGACCTGCACCGGTGGTCTGGTGCTGTTGGCGTTTGCATGTTCGTCTGTTTCCCACAATGTGGGTGTACAGTACTTTATATGTATATATATATATATATATATATATATACATATACATTGGTGCCGATACCCCGCAGCGTCGTTGCATAGTTGTCTATGTTCGTTTGCTCCCACGACAATGAAGCTAGTCCACGCTCGCTCTACAATGGTTCATCCCATCCATCGTGTGACGGGTGTGTCACGGTAGTGCTAGTCGCAGACGATGCCAGGCACTAGGCGGTTAATAATGATAGAGCAAGACTGCCTACCCAAGCTACCTACCTACCTGCCTACCTAGCCTACCTACCATAGTAGGTACAGACACAATGACAGGAGCCGCCGTCAGGGCGCTGCGATGGGTGAACCAGAACTACGTAACTACCTACCTTACGCAGGTATGGCGCTCACCCCCACCATCGGCTCAGCGTGGGTGGTGCGGTACGTACCCTCGCAACGTTTGACTGCCAAGATCGCCCCACCCAGGCTCGTGGGGACCGTGAGGCTCCTCTCTTTAGGTAGGTAGCGTAGGTACCTAGGTACACAGCACAGCACAGCTCACTCGATTCCATGGGCCGTGGATCAGATCGCACCCAACCTCGACCTCTCTCTCCGTCCATTTTGCCCGCCACATCCCATCCCCATCCCAGCCAGCACGGCCTCGAGCTCCGAAGATCCCGTTGCGAATACCGACCGTCGATTAGTTCTGGCGACCCGTGACGTCCGCCTCGCCTCTTGCTTTTCCTCACCCACCAGAACAGAAAAACAAGAAGAGGGGAACAGCAGACCTGCAGAGCCACAGGAAAGCATCACGATAACCGTCCCATCGGGGCCCGATCACCTCCCCCCCCCCAACTAACCAACCCTCACACCACAACACCATCACGACGATCGCGACCCCCTCCTGACGCTCGACAACGACTAGGCCAACACCGAAACGGGGGGAAGACGGAAAAAAAGTTAAAGAAATATAAAAAAAAAAAAAGATTTTAGAAAAAAATGTCGCTCTCACAGCCGACGCCCCCCCTCCTCCTGACGAAGCGCCTCACGGCCTTCCTCGCCGCCAACCTCAACGCCCACCTGCACACGGCCCTGCTCGCGACCCCCTCCGGCCGCCTCCTCGCCCACGCCTCCCCGGAGCCCGTCTCTCTGCTGCGCACCCAGGCCACCGTCGCCTCCTCCCTCTTCGCCCTGCACACCTCCACGGCCCCCGACATCCCCGAAGCCCTACCCAACTCCTCGTCGTCCCCCCCGCCGCCGCCGCAGTCGTCCGCCAACAACAACAGCAACAACAACACCGGCACCACGGCTGGCGGCGGCGCAGCAGCAGGAACGGCAACGGCGGCAGAAGGCACGGGGAAACCGCTGACCATCACCGTCCAGCTCGCCAGCGGCGTCGTCGTCATCCGCCGCCTCAAGTGCGGCCTGCTCTTCGTCTGCATCGGGCCCCTCGCCGAGTCCATCGACCCGAACGCCCCCGAGCCCGCCCACGGCCTTCACACGCAGCAGCAGCAGCAGCAGCAGCACCAACAACACCCCAACGGCGGCGGCGGCGGCGGCGGCGGCGTCACCCCCGCCCTCGTGCCCGCCTCCCCCTCCGAGGCCGACAGCGTCCTCAGCGTCGGCGCGCAGACGACCGCGAGCCTCGCCAGCGTCGGGAGCGTCAACACGGCCGGCGTCGTGGTCCTGCGCCGCCACGCCGAGGACCTGGCCCGCTGGCTCGACGACAAGCTCGGCAGCCTGCGGGTCCCCGAGGAGGGCGTCGGCGTCGAATAGGGTTCGAACCCCCCCTCCCGTCCTCCTTTTTCGCCACCTTTGTTGAGGCAGGGAAAGGCAGGTGAGGCAGGATGAGGGAAGGCGGTGGTGGTTCTGGTTTCCCGGCCAGACGTGTACGATGTGTGTGTGTGTGTGTGTGTGTCAAAATGGAGTGGCGGATACGTTTTTTCTTTTCTGTTTTTCTTTTTCCCAGTTTACTATTAATCATGATATACCTCTGCCACCCGGCCGGGCCGAGCTACACAGAGGGGAGGGGATGGACTTTTCCCCCTCGTGTCGGTCTTGATTCCGGGGACGGGAGAGGGGCTCTCTGGGTGCATTGCAGCTACAGGTACAGGCGTATACAGGAGTTGGGGAAAGGGCAAGATACCACGGCCAACAGTTACCACCATGTTCGTATAATAACTCTGTATAATGCCTCTTGTTCATCACGGCTCTATTCCGTTCGCAGTGTTTGTTACGTGTGTTGTGTTTTTGTTCACGTCTGTGTGTGTGTGTGTGTCGCCGGGCAAGGCTTCTATAGATATACTGGTTGGTCTCCTCCCCCCCATATAGCCTGCCTGCCGATTCGCCCTGATTCCATCCGTAGTGTACTTTTTCAGCCAAAAGATATCCGTCGTCGCCCCCCCCCCCCCTTCCCGCTAAACGCCAAACAAAAATACAGATTGCACCGACAATGCCCCAAGAGTGCCCTAAATAAACCAAATAATTACTCGATGCTCATACGCATCAGGCCGTCGTGGGTGTCGACCATGCCCTGGAACCCAACACGTCCCTTGTTGCCGTTCACGCGGCCGTTGGCGTTGGCCCCGCCGCCGGGGGTGCCGCCTAAGCTCCCCGACTCGCTCGCTGCGCCGCTTCCGCCGCGCTCGCCGCTGTTGCTGCCGGGCCGCGACCCCCAGGGCGCCAAGTCGCGCTGCATGGGGCTCTGCATGACGGGCGAGTTGTGCACGCTCATGCCGGGACTGACCGCCCGGCGCTTGAGGCTGACCGGGTCGTGGTCGTCGTCCCGTCGGCGCTTGCTGTTGATGCGGCGTGTGATGTCTGCGGCACTGGGCGCCGTTTGCGGGCCGCCCTGCGCGAGCAGGGGAGTGTCGCCCTTTTGAGATTCGCCGCTGCTCGCGGCCATGGCAAAACCCGCCGTGGGCCCGAGCGACGGCGAGTCCATGCACATGTCCTCGCTCATGCCGGAAGACGAGCCGCGGGGCAAGCCCCCGTTCGGGGGCGGTGGTGTTGTGCGCGCGCCGATGCTGCTCGACTCGGAAAACGTGTCCCAAAACTTGGTGCCTTTGGAGTTCTTCAAGGCTTGTTGCTTGAAGCTCCCCGAGAGGTTGAGGGCCGAATCGGTCATCATGCTTTCGGGGATGTCGTCCAGAGGCTGGTCTTGGGGTCCAAGACTCGGCGAGGAGTACGCAGTGGCCGGCACTGTCTGCTGACGGGATCCCCCGAGGTCGACATCGCTCTCACGCACTTGACGGACGACTTCGGCCTCTCGCTGAGTTTCCGTCTCGACAGGGGCTCCTTCTTCGAACAAGGCCGCCCTGATACGAGCGAAATTCTTCGTCTTGGGCAACAGGTTCCCACGCCGTGTGACAACGCGTCGCATGACTGTCGGACGCTGTCCGTCGCGGCCCGGAGTCGTGACAAGGCCGTCAATGTTATCGCAGCGCTCTTCCTCGCTCCCGGATATGTGAAGCTGGTTCGCTTGCCAGCTGATGCTCTCCCGCCGAGAATGGCCGGCTATGTCCTTGGGCATGGTGCTGGGGGGAGACTTGGAGACTCCGGCGTTTGTGGAGGGGCTGAAGCCCAGACCCAGCGGCAGCTTGTGCTTCTTTTTCGGCTGCTTTCTTTGCCGCTGCCTGTGCTGAAAGCTCATGAGGCTGTTCATGGCAGGAGAGCCACCCCACGGCGCCATCATCATGGGCTGGATGCCGAGAGGAGGGGCGGATTTGTTGGCCTGGGGCGTCCCGACGTACGGCTCGTCCATATCCTCGTCCATCAGGTCGTCATCGCCGGAGGAAGACGAAGAATCCGAGCCCAGGTGGTTCGCGCTGCCGAGCGAGCTGGACACGGTGATCCGCTCGTGGTTCCCCATCATGGACCAGAGGGAGTTGGTCGTCTGCTCGGCCTGGCCGTAGTCGTTACTCCTGCGGCCGGGGATGTTCATGGCTCTTCCGCCAATGGTGGGCGATGAGTCGGGGGACGACTCGGCGAGGGTCGAGTGGTGCAGGCTGGTAGCAGCACGCGAGAAGTCGAGGCCGCGGGAGCGACGCGGCAGGATATTGGTCGGGCTTGCATAGATCTGGGAGTGGTCGAGCTTGGGGGATAGCGGTGCGGGTTTCGTGAAGGCAGCGGACGAGGAGGCTGCAGGGGAGGCAGGGTCGCGGTTCGTAGGCATCTGCAGGGTGAGGCCGCGCAGGGGAAACTCGGATCGGTGGGGAGTGACGGGCGTGGTGACTGTTTCCCTGATATGGTTGTCGTCTTTGGATGCCTGGCGACCGTCGGCAACGTGCGGCGAGGACGTGAGCTTCACGGGGGTGCCTCCCCCATCAGACATGGAGCGCGTCTTGGACAAGGGCGAGCGGCCCAGCGGGTGTGGGGTAGAGAGGGCGTGTCCGACAACAAAGTCGATATCCTTTTCGTCGTCGAGGATGGCGGATTCAAAGTCCATGTCCCTCAAGTCCATGGCTCGATCCATGGTAGCAGCAGAGCCGGTTGCACCGTTCGTTGTTGGTGAGAAGGGAGCAAGCGAGCGAGCAAAGCAGGCCGTCGACTACGGTTATGGGATGTTATTCAGCAATAGCGGGTAGTGGATCGTTCGTTCGTATCGGGTCGCGGGTGGATGGGTGGGCTCGGTGACGTTTCGGGGGGTCGTGATTACGGGGTTGGGAAGAGCATTGAGATGGTGTGTAAATGGTGTATTTGGACAAATGGCATTGTAAGACGGCGTCGGTGTCGTTTGGAGCGTCATTTACGTGAGGATACCGGCGAGATGGGAGATGGCATCAACGCGGCCGAGCTCTCATGGCAGTCGGCGTGTCGTGGGTTGAGAGGAGGTTTGGTCGACGCGGCGGGTGGGCGGGCGCCAACGTTGGAAGGTTAGTAATTAGTAGGGATATCTAAATACAGCCACTTACAGCGAACCTTGGCGGGTGATGTGATGCTGAGCCAGCCTCTCGGGCGGTAGGTACGAAGTACCGGTACGCGCAGATTAGGAGGAGCGGTACCTCTGCGACGCGCGGCTATTTGTTTCGTCGATCCACAGCGGCACTTTCAATGTCGCAGGGGTTACCTACCTATATAGTCACCCGCGACAAGACATTCTCCCCAAATCCGCATCGAGTGTGGGGACTGATCTGTGGCTGCTTTAACCTGAGCCAAACGAGCACCGACAACTTTTGCTGTAGATGTACCTGCTGTGTGCCACAAACAGACACCCATCGGTATGGTCTCCCGCCGGGAGTCAGGGGAGTGACGTTAGACTGAGTAGATGTTCTTGCGTACAGCTGCACTCGATGTTCTGGATTTTGGAAACAAACATCTCGTTGTTTTCTTCGCTAATTTTAACGTTATTGGTTCACGCGTAACTGTATTTTTGGTATTCCATGCAACCGCTCTTCATGGTCGAGTCTGGCAACCCCAAACCCTGTACCAAAGCCTTTCCTGTCGACACCCGGCTGGAAAACGTCCAGCCAGTTCATACGAGGCTCAAGCTAGCAGCAAATTCCTCTCGACGACGCTCGCAAAGGTCCATCAAGTTACAAACCCAGCCTCGATGGCGAGTTGTTGCCCAGTCGACTAGCGACTGAAGACATCTGAGTAGACTATACATATTTAGTATATCAATCGTTGAGCCGATTCGTAAGGGACCGTGGACAATCTATTGTATTGCGTATTAGCCAATAGTCACAGCTTGGGGTAGTCAAAGTAAGGGTAAACAGACAATGTGGTCGCCTTTATCTTCTGCCAGGTACAGATCCCATTCATGCCCAACAACACAGATGGCTGGTAAAGTTGGCATGTGCAGTGATTTGTCGAGGCGGGCAATTCGGTTATGCCAGGCTGCAGTCCAGATTGCGAGTTGGTAGTGTGCGTTTGCTACTGCCGTGCGTGCTGCTGCTGCTTTGGTCTCGATTGGTATGGTGATAAGACGATGGCGAAGTCTTATGCTTCGAGTAGCGTTGATGCTCCGTTCTCCGAATGGTACTCCCTGTAGGAAAGCCTCTAGTCGTGCTTCCAGGTCATCATCGGGGCGCAAAGCAACACCGAAGTCGATCAATTTTGCAGTTGCTCGCGAAACATCGGAAGTGGAGCTCTGGGCTATGGGTAAGAAGAGGTTGTTGATTGTCGTTGTGGTCAGGACCTCGACAGTCGCGTCGGCATGACTGCGTGTAATAGCTTCGAGAAGAGGATAGTGGACCTCGAAATTCCAGACTGACTTATGGCATGAATCTTCCATGCAAGAACGCGCAGCTCTCACAAGCCTCTCAAGCTTCTCCCAACTCACTGTTGTTGATTCTTGTGAGGGGGGCTGGAAGCAGGCCTCGGGGACGAATGGACCGACTGATCGGACTTTGGCCTTGACGGACGCCGGGAAAATTTCATGACGGAACGTGGCAAAAGAATTAAGTCTCTGCCATAACGATCCGACATCATCAGGGAGTGCTGAGAAGATTGGCTGCTTGAAAAATATCGGCTTTTTTAGTTGTCCCAGGGGAATCTCTTCCCTTGATGTCGCAGTGGGTGTAGCACATGGCTGATCTGGCTGCATAATTAGGACGTCGCTAGCAGATGGGGTGAAGCTTTCTAGAACGTCAGGGTAAGGAAACGTCCACTCTGATGCTAGGTCTGTTCTTGGTCGTTTGAAATCGGGCTTGGGTGACAGCTCAAGATCTTCCAATGGCCGTTTCTGTCCACATTCCTCGGTATTCGTATCAAAAAGGATGTCTGCAATCCAATGTTCGATCTGATGCGGATCCATAATCTCGGTTGGAGTGTTGGATTCGGTTAGAATGTTGGATATCAAAATCGCGAAAGAGGATGTTGCGCAGAATGGTAGTGGGAGAGGTGACGTGGCTATATAAACGACATTGGGCAGTGCGGATGGAACCTGGAACCTTCTGAGCAAATTTTTGCGTACTTCAGAGAACCTGGAAGGATCATGCAGCCTGCGACTTACCGAACACACCCAGAACCAACGTAGAAGGACCAAGGCATCCATCGTCTTTGCGTGCTTTGGAGAACCTGGAAGGATCCTGTGGCTTGCCTGCGGTTTCCCAATTGTGGGCAGGTGGGAACTTGTCCGGCGGAACCTGTCAATCCCAAGCCGTAGAAGTTTGGCCGTTCGAACTTACTCGTGAAAGAAGAGAATAGAAATGGAAATAGCTAACCTGCGGACCGCCCGAGCTCATTCTCCGGTGCAGGGGACAGTTTTAGATCATATCCAGGACTACGTTATTTGCCCCCAGAGTTATCTCCAGTTGCCTGTGTTCGATGAGCTTGTCAGCTGTGCACTAAAACAGAAGGAGGGAAATTGTCGACTCGATTCAAAACGCGTCAAACCCAACACGGGCGATTTTGATGACGAAAAGATGCAGATGACGCTTATAAAAACATGCTTACCTTAGACTCGATGACAACCTTTAGCTAGCAGACGCCGTGACGGTGAGATTGTGGTTGGCAATACTTGGGGTAGGATGGGTGTGGTGAAGGACATCGTCAGTTGAAAGCAGAAAGAAATGCGTTCCTTCAGACTCAGACCCGGCTGCTCTGAAGAAATCTGTGACAACCTAGGAAGAAGGTCCGGGAAAAGGAAGAGGGGAACAAGAAATAGGAAAATGAAGACACCGGAATGCGGGAAGGAAAGGTATGAATGTGTGAAGGAAACCGTCAGTTGAAAGCATAAAGAAGTGCGTCCCTCCAGACACGGACCCAGTTCCTCTGGGGAATGACCGCAACTTGAAGAGAAAAAGAAGAAAACCGAGAAGCGAGGCAAGGCGGAGGGCAGGCAAGAGGTAGGTGGCAGGCAGAGCTGAGTGGGTCGGGGACAGTCGACGTTCCGCACGTGATGCAAGCAAGCCATCAGCTTGGAAGGAAGGCCTGGGAAACAAACAGAGAGAGAAACGGATAGGGAAGGAAGTTTGGAAAGCAAACAGAAATGGAAGTAAAGTCATAGAAGGGCAGGAGAAGGGGAACAAGATCAGACCTAGATATGGTAGGTAGGCTTTACCATGTCAGTTATTTTAGAAATTCAGAATAATTTCACAACTAAAACTAGACAAGCGCAACTTTGCAAGACAACTAAAGACAACCTAAAACGTCTCATCTTCCATTCACGCTGCGGGTAGGTATTGTCGAAGGATTACGTTTATGGTTATAGTGAAAAATAGAGCAAACTTTTACTGTTTCTGTGACTACTGTCTCCTAGGAAACTGGTGCGAGTTTGTGCCAATACCGAGAGAGAAAACCCTTGAGGCAGCGGAGACTAAACTTGGGGCCGGTGGTAATCTCAAGTTTCTGCAATTCATTCGAAGAGCCCTTACGTGGGACCCGAAAGCTCGGCCTACAGCGAGGCAACTCCTGCAAGACCCGTGGTTGACGGACTAGGCCAGGAGCCAGCACTGCCGAGGTAGTGTGTTGGGATGTCAATTGACGTCATGCATGCAAGGCCATGGGCAGAGTGGAGTCTCCATATGATTCATCGTGAGATGTCAGATGAAATATATACACTAGGTCTGATGAAACTCGGACAGCGATCAAGAAGGCTTTGGCGAATCTCGGGATGGTATGAGAGGCCCCGTGGGACTAGCCTCACAAATGGAGCTGAGCTCAGTTCGTATCATACAACGCTACAAAATCAGGACTGCAATTACAGAAAGAAAGAAAAACGAAGAAAAGATCGGGCGGGCTTTTCCCCCAGTACCTCGCTCAATGGGTTTCCTGGATTAGTATGTATAATAAGGAGTGACAGCAGTTGTAAGTCTAAAAGCACCAAGGAAGGAGTGTAGATGCAGCACGTCCCAATCTCAACCACTGTGAACCCAAGACTTATTCCGTTTTAGCCGTTCGTTCCCTTCCGCTTAGGAAACCCATCTCTCTGCGTTATCCAAAGTGCTAAAGGGAGAGCCCCTGTTTGCGAGGAGGAAGGAAAGGATATTAGCTAGTCTGAGTTTCGACTCAAGCATCACGCCTGCAAACTTGGCCGCCGACCGTTAAACTTTCTAGTTTTTATTAGCTTGCTTCACACCAGGAAGCTCTTCTAACCGTTCAAACATGATACAGAATAGCTTTGTAATCACATCAGAATCGGCAAGCCAGAACTCAATTTCCTCGTCGACGCAGCCAGGTCGTGTCGTCAGAGCGTCGTCTGGGTGCTCTGTGTGGTTTGTTATCATGACGAGGACGCGTCCCTCCCGTGAAGCCGCGCAATCGAGGGCGTTCGAGAGTACAGACGAAGAGAGGGTTCCGCGCGTCTTGGACAGACCTCGCGGTGTCTCTAATCAAGAGTCAGACTCATCAGCGTCAGCCTCTCGGGATCGTGTCGTTCCAAATGCGTCGACATCTTCAAAAAGTGAGACAACACAACGCGGAGGAAGCTCGGTGAACAAGGCACCAAGTTGCAAGTCGTTGATGCCGGCAAGACCAAGCCACACTGTCACCGTTACGCACTGAGTACTCTGCCGTTTCCCGTCCGGCTGCCCCTGCGACACGGCGGAACCAGACGTCTGGGAGGATATCATGCTGTACTATCTCTAACGAGGTAAGCACAACCAACACTCGCTCGCATCTCCCGTCCGACCGTGTCCGCAAGGGCGGTTGTGAGTCATCAACATGGTGTTATCGTCGTCGTCGTCGTCGTCGTCGTCGTCGTCGTCGTCGTCGTTATCGTTGTCGGACGAATTGCCGAGCCGCAATTGACATTGCGCCGACTTGCGACGTCCCGCCTTGTAGGGCGTCGGGCCGCGAGCGAGCCACTTCCCAATATGCAGGCGACGGGCCCAATCACGGCCCAGGCGTTTGCGGCGGCGGCGGCGGCGGCTAGCGTCGACTAGGTAGGTAGGTAGGGGCCCGGCTGAAAAAAACATGCAGTAGCAAGGACAATGGCTGTCAGCGAGCCGCGAAGATGGAGGAATGGAGCATCATTTTCGTCTTTGACGTCGATCGATGGCAGCAAAGGCCGAACAGGGTTGATGATCGGGGCGGGGGGGGCGGCCCCACCCCGAGCCAGTTCGGACAAGTCGCGGATCCGACGTCCGAGAGAGAGAGAAGCGGAACCGATGATGCGCACACTCTCTACTTGCCTTGCCGTGTTTGATTCGTCCATCCTCAGCAGTTGCCAGTTGCTCCCCCATGCTGTCTTATCCGGGCCCACTATCACATGGTTATGCAGCCGTCGTAAAAGAAACTGCAATACTCCCAGGGAAGCATCTGCGAGTGTGAATCTAACGTGCAGTGTAGGTGGATCGGGTAGGTAGTTGGTCCCTCGTGGGATTGCCAGGTACACCATAATAACAGTGTGTACAGTCAAAAATAAATAAAAACACAGTACAAGTATCATGCCCAATACTTGACACAATAACAAAGTTTGGTTTCTATATATATATGGATAGAAAAACAATACCATGAATATTGTAAAAAGATGTCTCTGAGCCAAGGCTGCTGCCAGAGCACCACGAATACCCACCACTGGCATACAAACATACATACATACCTAGCTAGGTAGGCATGGCATGGAGTAGCATACAGAAAGAAACCAATCAAAAGCCACCCACCATAAGTGACTGTGGTGATGATTACTGTGTATTATTATCATTGTTTTCTTGCGCGGATGAAAAAGGGAGGGGGTGGGGGAAAGAAAGTTCGCACCTCGGGGACTTTCAATGTCCTTTTCTCCAACACGGTATACCTACCTACCTACCTACCTACCTATCCACATGGCGGTTTACCTACTCGTCTGCTCTACGTAGGTACTATCGAGAAGAAGGTCGGGGTTGGTTACCTACCTAGGTATAGCCGGACCATCCTTGTGGTTTGCGAATGCGTAATTAGAGCTCGCTTCTCATACAAGAAGAAACGTGACTCGCGGAAGCCATACCTAGCTAGCTCCCAGCTCCGAACTATCATGGAGGAGGACATTGATCCGGGCGCGCCTATAGGAGGATATATCCTTCTGTTTCCCTGTGCGTCCAAAGCTTGCCTCCCTCCTCCTCGGTTCATCCCTTGGTCGTTACCTGCTACGTCCCGCGAAAGGAAACCTTGGTCTCTTGCCACTTGCAAATAAAAACACGCACAAGCCCATGAGCGAGGACTACCTCCTCCCCTGTGACGACGACCACGGCGACGACAACAGGGGACTTATCAAGGCCAACAATACGCACAACGCACATTGACTCGAATCATCGCCGCCATGGACGACTCAAAATACCCCCAGGAGAAGAGGCTCGGCGACAGCTTCGAGCTTCACACCCGCTATGACACGACCAACACCGTCGCTGACTCGCCCGGCAAGCACGACCATGGCTCCGAGGATGACAAGGTCGCGTACCCCTCGGGCCTGAAGCTCTCCCTCATCATCGTCTCGCTGTGCCTCGCCGTCTTCCTCGTCGCCCTGGACCAGACCATCATCGCCCCGGCCCTGGGCGCCATCACGGCCGAGTACCGCACCGTCAAGGACATTGGCTGGTACGGCGCCGCCTACCTCCTCACCACCACCGCCCTGCAGCCCATGTACGGCACCGTCTACAAGCTCTTCAGCGTCAAGTGGTGCTACCTCGGCGCCATCGCCGTCTTCGAGGTCGGCTCCCTCGTCTGCGCCCTGGCCCCGACCTCCACCGCCTTCATCGTCGGCCGCGCCGTCGCCGGCATCGGCACCGCCGGCCTGGTCTCCGGTTCCACCATCATCCTCACCTACACCCTGCCGCTGCGGAAGCGGCCCGTGGCCCTCGGCGCCCTCGGGGGCATGTGGGGCTTCGCCTCCGTCGCCGGCCCCCTGCTCGGCGGCGTCTTCACCGACAAGGCCACCTGGCGCTGGTGCTTCTACGTCAACCTGCCCATCGGCGGCCTCGCCATGCTGTGCATCTTCCTCCTCCTCACCGTCAACCAGGAGCACAACGTCCTCGGCGAGTCCGTCTTCCGCCGCATCCTGCAGCTCGACCTCGTCGGCACCGCCGTCTTCATCCCCGCCATCATCTGCCTGATCCTCGCGCTGCAATGGGGCGGCAGCACGTACGCCTGGAGCAGCGCCACCGTCGTCGGCCTGTTCATCGGCTTCGCATGCATGGCCGCCGTCTTCGTCGCCATCCAGTACCGGCAGGGCGACAGGGGCACCCTGCCCCCCAAGCTGTTCAAGGACCGTAACGTGCTCTGCGCCTTGCTCTTCGGCGCCTTCTTCGGCGCCGCCTTCTTCCCCCTCATCTACTACCTGTGTAAGCGCCCATTTCTTTCCCCCCTTTTGGCCGAGCGTCGTTCGTTCGTTCCTTCTCTGCAGCACGCTGACGCAGACCACCGCCGCCACCACCACCAGCCATCTACTTCCAGGCCATCCAGGGCGCCACTGCCGTCCAGGCCGGCATCAAGATCCTGCCCTTCCTCCTGGCGAGCGTCATCTCCTCCATCGCCAGCGGCGCGCTCATCTCGGTCGTCGGCTACTACACCGCCGTCGCCCTCCCCTCCGCCGGCCTGTTCGCCGTGGGCGCCGGCCTGATCACAATGTATGATGTTGACACGCCCATGCGCGCGTGGTTCGGCTACCAGGTCGTCGCCGGCCTCGGCACCGGCGCCTCGTTCCAGCTCGGCCTGGTCGTGGTGCAGACGGTCCTGCCCCAGGAGGACATAGCCGTCGCCTCGGCCTGCGCGCAGTTCTTCCAGGCCCTGGGCGGCGCCGTCATGATCGCCGTGTGCCAGACGCTGTTCCAGACGGGGCTCGTCGACGGGGTCGCCAGGAACGCCCCCGGCGTCGACCCCGCCGTCTTCGTCAACTCGGGCGCCGACCAGGTCCGCGGCATCCTGACGCGGATGGGCCGCGCCGACCTGATCCCGGCGGTGCTGGAGGCCTACATGGTGGGGGTGAGGAACACGTTCTACGTCACGGTCGCCGGCGCGTGTGCCGCCTTCCTCGTCTGCCTGGGTCTCGAGTGGAGGAGTGTCAAGCAGAAGGGCAACGGCGGTGCCGCTGCCGTTGTTGTGTAGATGGATGCGGAATTACCGCTGTGCGGTGCGGATCAATGCGGCCGGCATAGAATGTACCCCGCCCGTGTTAGAGGCTCCTTTTTCTTTGAATGTAATTTGTAATATCGAATCAAGTGTCTTGTCTCATTGAAGTTGCAGAGAGGATGTGTATGTGTGTGTGTGTGTGTGTCTGTCAGTCTGCATACGTGCGAGGCCGCTCACTGGGTGTCGTCAGGCGGCGCATCCCAGCCCCTCTTCTTCCCCTTGGCGCGGGTCCTCTCCTCCCCTCCCACGAACCTCAGCACCCAGTCCCACACCCTCTTGGTCTTGACGAGATGCGGATGCGCGCCCTCCCTGCCGCCAGCCTCGAGGTCCCTCCGGCTGTAGTACCCACCGACACCCTCGTCGTCGTCGTCGTCGTCGTCGTCGTCCAGCTTCCTCCGGTACAGTACCGTCGTCCTCGTCAGCCCCTTGCGCAGGCTCTGGCCGTACACCTTGCCGCGGAAGACGTGCAGGGCGACGTTCTGCAGGAGGACGACGTCCTGCCTCCGCAAGCGCGTCGGCGTGGTGGTGGTGGTGGTGGTGGTGCCGGCGGCGTTCCTGCCGGCGGCGGCACCCGAGGGCAGCCAGAAGGTGACGCCGAAGCCGGCGCGGGTGTCGTCGCCGACCAGCACCTCGACGAGCGACAGGTCGCTGCCCCAGCGGGTGGTGACGGGGCGCGGCTCGGATACGGAGATGACGCCGGCGATGAGGTTCACCGTCACGGTCTGCGGGGCGAGGCGGAGGAGGTCCGGGCCGGCGGGGATGTCCCTCAGGTCGCTCAGGTGGTGGTGGGGCGGTGCGGTCACGGGCGGGGGCCGGGGGTCGGCGGCGGTGGAGGTGATGGTAGTGTCCTGGAAGGAGTCGGTCGTCTCCGAGACGAAGGAGTCGGTGACGGTAGTGGTGGTGGTGTCCGGGCGCGAGGGCGTCGGCGGCGGGGGCAGCTGCGAGGAGGCGAGGTCGTGGTGCAGGGCGAGGGAGTGGTCGTAGAACTGCGACAGGAGCTCCTGGGACGGGCGGGCGGCCGCTGTCGTGTCCTGCTGGGAGTCGGGGTCGAGGGAGAGGGAGAAGAAGTGGGCGGGGGGGAGGAAGGCGGAGGGCAGGCCGCGGGGCTGGGAGAAGCCGGTGATCAGGGGCCGGCGGTGGAGGGGGAGGGAGCGCCAGGCGGGGGGTGTCGATGTCGAATGCGAGGTGGGTGGCGGAGCTGGAGCGGAAGCGGAGGCGGAGGCGGAAGCGGAAGCGGGGAGGTCCGGGGCAGACCAGTCGGCCTCCGGGGCGCCGGTGAAGATGAGGACTCTCGGCATGCAGGGGTCTTTGTTTTCTTCCCCGGGCCACGAATGTGTGTGCAGTATCCGTAGTGTAAGTAGGTATGTTTGTGGAAGTGTGGGTGGAGAGCTTTTGGTGCGAGCAGCAACACTGGAGGACGTTGGTTTACGATAGGTACACAGCAAGTACTGTCAGTCAGATACTGTACGTGGCGGGCATTGCGGGGCATCAAGTGTATGTACCAAGGTACTGTTAGTATCTACCTAGGTACCTACCTAGGTAACTGTATTCAGGCAAGCAACACTGGATGGATGGATGGATGGATGGATGGATGCATGCATGGAGAAGAAGCGCGACAAGACGGCGTACAGAGACTGCAGAATCTCAGACGGTGGCGCCTTGTACGCCGGTTCGCCTCTGCTGCTATTTCTTTTCTTGCTTTTTCGCTCTCTCTCTCCCCCTCCAAAACGGCGTGTCCCAAAGCACAACTGCCCGTCCAACGCGGCCGAGTCACAACGTTTCGGGAACGTGCATTGCCATTGCCCTATTTTCTTTTTTTCTTTCTCCTTTCTTCCCCCTCCTAGGTTCGCATGCCCGTAGTCTCCTAGATTGATGCGCGTATCCTCCTTTTTTACCATCATTACATGTTTGCCGTCGACATGCTGGGAAACGATGCATGTTTTGCAAGGGTTGTTAATTACCGGTAGGTACCTGCCTGCCTACCTAGGTATGTATGTAATAGAGGTACTTGGGTACCTATACAAGGGCGCCGTTGCCGGTAACCGCTGTATATGCCGCGCTGGAACCTCGGCATCTCCACAAACCCCAGACTTCCAGCGATGGCAAAGTGCACCGTATGTGGAACCAAACCCCCCTCGGTCCGTCAACCTCGCGTCTCTACTCCGGTGCCGATGAGTTAGTTGCGAGCCGGCATTCATTCATTCATTCAATCATTCATTGCATTCTGATATAGCCGCCTGCCTCATTCTCCGTCTCAATCCATGCTCATTCACCCTCTCCCTCCAACCCCCCTCCCATCGTTGCTGCGAGCTTCTCCCAAACCAACAAACCGCATCGCATCGCATCACATCGGCCCGCGCTCTCAACCTCACTTCAATCCAACCCAACCCGAGTGAGTCAAGGACCATGTCGTCGTCCGTCTCCTCCGTCTTCCACGTCAAGGAGCACGTCCTCGACGGCTCTCACATCCGCGAGTTCCCCCGCGCCCTCGCCCGCTCTCAGGAAGACGTCCTCAAGCTGGCCGTGAAGGAGTACACCCCCAAGGACAACCCGAACCCCAAGCCCGGCGACGTTACCATCATCGGCGCCCACGCCAACGGCTTCCCCAAGGTCAGTCAGTCATGAGACAAACCTCTCATTCGTCTTCTCATCTCATTACCCCCC